>JAVHMZ010548254.1:0-13137 GCA_034782995.1 Amazona versicolor
TGGACCGGGAGCAAGCGCGCTCGTTCCCGCCGGTGCCCACCTACGATCGTTCGTTCCATTGGGTGACAGAGACCTATCGTCGGTCGGGGGTGGACGTCCGGATGGGCGCCAAACTCTGCTCCGCGTTCCTCGCGGCCGGACTTGCGCGACCCACGATGCGGCTCCAAGCAATCATCGGCGGCCCCGGCGCCACCGATGAGGTGCGCCTAGACGCTGATCAGGCGAGGGTGCTCGCCGACGACATGGAGCGGCTCGGAGTGGTGACGGCCAGTGAACTTGCGGCCGACACGCTGTTCGAGCGCATCAGGCAGGAAATGGCCGAGACCCAAAGCATAATCATCGGGCGCGGAGAGATTGGGGCGTGGTCACGGGTCTAACCTGGCGCCCTATGCCTTACCCTGAAAGAACGCGAGAGCCGGACCGTCCGGCCCCAGAAAGCGACTTGACCAACCTCTAAGGCGCCGACCGGAAACAGAGTGGCGCCTCGGCTCTTGGCGGCAGTTGACGCTCGTCCTTCATGCTCCACATGAGATACGCCACTCGGGAGTGGGTGGTCGGCCGCGTGGGCCTTCATGGCCCCTCAGCGGGTCTGCGCGGCCGTAGCTGAGCTGACCCCCAATGGACGACAACTTCTGGTTCTTCATCGCGCTGCTCGTCATGACCTTTGCAGGGGCAACGCAAACTCAGGCTGTCGTCGCTTTGACCACTGCTACCCTGATCCTCATCGTTTCCGGCCGGCCGTATGGGCTGTTGCTTGAGGTGTGCAGGCGTCTCTTCGGTGTGCCGGCCCTTTAATGCAGAAGGACGCACGGCGCCGTTGTGCCGCGGTTTTCAGGCGCGTTAATCCGAGCCGTTGATGCGGGCGGCGCGCTTGAGACTGCTCCCCAAGTGGCGACCGCGCGACAGTAGATCACGTTGGTATCGATGCCGGAGAGCTCAAGACCGAAGTACGGTGGCGTTCCGCGGGCGGCGGAAGCGGAGATCCGGGCTCGACGACAGTCCTTCAAGGAGGCTGCTGTTCCGACTCTGCAGGCACCGAGCCTCAAGCCCACCTGAGTTGAGTGATGTTCGTCACAGACCGCGCCTAGTCAAGAGCAGACACTCTTCATCAATATTCGAGGAGAGCAGCCATGAACCCAACAGGCGATGAAGCGGCACGTAGTCGAGGTTGGGTCGCGTACGCGTTCATGATCTGTTTGGGCGTCGTCGTTCCAGCGTGGTTCATCGGCATTGTTTGGGGCGCTGTAGAAGTCTTTCGGGCTATGTCGGCCTCGTAGACTTGGCCAAGCGCTGTCGAGCTGCCCGACCGGCCGACTGGTACTGAGCACGACTGGCCCGGCCGCGATCTGGACCCGTGTCATGCGGCCTCAAGGTCGGGCAGCGCTGCCTCGCCGGCTTCACTGTCCTGGGAGGCGATCTCGATCCGAACTGGGCCACCGACACCATCGCCGTCGAGCGGCTGCGGAGCCTTGCCCAATGCCCTGTCGAGGATATCTGGAGCGGCGGTCAGCTGGCCCTGTCTTCCGAGTCGCCGAAGGCGATCCGCTCCGGCTCCTCGAAGGCTCTGGCCGTGAGATGCTGGGCGTGGCGCTAATCGGCTGCGCGAGCGCATTCGAGATCGTCCTCGCCGAGGGAGATCATTTCGGAGATGAGCGGAGGAGCCGGGCCGCTCGCGCTCACAAACTTGCGCACGTCGCGATCGAGGCAGAGCATGCATCCCGCCAAACTCAACAGGAGGGATACATGAGAGCGAAAGGCATTCTGTTCGCATTCGCAGCGGCGTTCCTGGGCTTTTCGGGCGCACTCAGCGCCCAAGAGGTCAAGCGCACCGAAATAGAGCGCCACGACCTGACCGGCACGAATATGGAGGTCATACTCTCGGTTATAGAAATGGCGCCCGGAGCGAAGATGATCCGACACTCGCACCACGGAGAAGAAGCCGTCTACATACTCGATACAGCCGAAGTGCAGCAGCCGGGCAAGGATCCGATTGAATTCACGGCTGGCGACGGAACTATCAACGAGCGGGACGTCGCCCACGGCGGGTTCACCGTGGTCGGGAACAAGGTTTTGAGGATGGTGAGCGTGCACGTCGTCGACAAAGGCAAAGAGCTTTACGAGCCGGTGAAGTAGCATCACCGGTTTACCTCCGTAGGGGCTGTGCGCCGCGGGCTACAAGTCAACGGACACTTCATCTTCGGCCCGAAACGAGCCAAGATCGGACGTTGCCGTTCCTCAGCGATCTCGATCCAGTCAGCGTTGCGCGCGAGCGCGTATTGGACCGCTATCCAAACCAATCGCGCCGATTCAATACCGGAGAGGGCACGTGGGCTGGTCTTTCAAATATACCCAGCGGCATTCCTAACCAAGCAGATCAGATGTGCTGTCAGTTCGAGAGGCCGACTCGGCTTTCAACCGCTCGAAAATGGCCAAGATCTCGTCTTTACTGGCACGACTGATTGCGCCGCCAGCAACTTCCTTTTGTGTCCACATCCATGAGCGAGCTGGATCATCCAACATGGCCCAGTCGGGGAACATCCGGTCATCTGCAGCCTCGTCTATGAGGCTGTTCACCTCAAGATGACGATTGTCTTTGGCGATCCGGGCGTAAGTCGCTCTGACCGGCCCCTGTGAACCTTCGAGCAGCTGAAGGTACACATCCGCGCGGCAGATCAATGCGCCAGTCACATCGTTGCGGGAGTTGTAGTGGCGAGCGTCGCTCAGAATACCCGCGAGCATCGAAGTGTCGAAGCCGAAGGGTTGAGAGGCATAGACGATGCGCCAGAGATCCACAGCAACCCCTCACGTTCGCTTCGAGGATAACCGTGCCTCACCGGGGTGTCGAGCACTCCGAACACGCAGATCGAGTCCACGATCGCGATAAGCCGTCCGTACCGCTGAGGCTCCCTGTCGGCCGCGCGTTCGAGCACCTCGCGCATTCTGTCCACCGTGCCGAGATGATCGAAAAGATGCTGGCCCAGCGTGCGGATGGCCTGCCGGCATGCGGTGCGGTCATGTGCCGGACCCCATCGTGTTGCGCGTTGCGACGAGCGCCATCTCGATCCGGCCGTGCAGGGGTAGGTCGCCAGTCAAATCTTCATCGCCTCGGCCGCCGCCATCGAGTAGGCGATGTCGATCCGACTGGACATGGCGCCGGCCGCGATCCCGGCCCCGATCAGACCTGCAGCCATCGGATGCGATCCGATGACTACCGGCCTGTCAGTGGCGGCGATCGTCTTCAGGACGAGCGATGCCGAAAACGTCAAGGCCGAAAAGGGCAGGCGAGTTAAAGGGTTTGCAGACAATCACGAACTGTGGCGAAAGCCGATCCGGCGGACGCTCCCTCCGTCGATCGTGAACCGCCGCTCGACGCGTTCGGCGCCATCGTCAAGGCGGCCGTCCGATCGAGCATCAAAGCGACCACTCAGTAAGTGACGGTTACGACAACGGTATCAATGAAGGTGCCCGGGGCGGGGGTCTGTTGCGGCGGCACCCGGCCGTAGACCGGTATCGTCTGGAGCGCCGCGGTGCCGGTGCCACCCAGCACCTGACTGGTGCTCCACGGCGAAGAGCGCGAAGCGTTCTGGTAGAGACCGTAGGTGACACTGCCCGAGGATCCGGTCATTTTGCGGGCAGTCGGATCGCTGGCTCCCGAAAGGCCGCCGTTTAGACCGACGGTGTAGCCGGTCCCATTGGAGCATTGCAGGCTTAGGGCTGACTGGCCGTCGACATTGGCCGCCAAACTGGTGACCGAACCAAACGACAGATTGCTGGCCGTGACGTTGCAGCTCTTGGCGACCGTCGCGGTTGCGTGGAACGTGACAGAGCCTGAATTGGCCACGCCAGACGTGCAACTCATCGACCCGTAAGTCGCGGCGGCCGTGAGCGTCTGACTGTAGGTGTCCGGCGGCACGGTCTGCTGCGAGCCGGAGACCGCGGCCTGAACGTTTATGGAGTAAGTCTGATTGAGCAAAAGTGCCGAAAAGGGAACGATGATCGGCGTCGTGTCAGACCAGGACGTCGTGGCGGGCGCGGGACCGAAGATGTCGTAGGCGAGCTTCTTGCCGGTCGACGTCCCGGTCATCGATCGAGGCGGAATCGCCACGCAGAGGTAGAGATTACCGGTGGTTGCAGTGACGTTCAGGCAAGTGATCGACAGCGTGCCGTTCGAGGTCACGGCCGAGCCGGGCAACACGTCGAACGAGCCGAACGCGATGTCGCTGATCGTGACGGTGCACGAGAGAGCCACCGACTGAGCGCGGGCCGGCGATATTCCGGCACCGAACAGGCACGCTGCGGCCACGATGAAGAGGAAGACCTGGATGCGCTGCGACATGCGTGTGCACTTGCCAAATCGGCATGGGACGGACCCGGACAGCGACAGGCTGAACAAGGATGCTTAACGCATGATTGAAGGGATCGGAATCGCCCCAGCGAGCCCGGGGCTGTGGCAGACGATCGGCCCAATCGAGACGCGCTTGCCGCTTCCGGCCGCGAACGGAAAGCTCGCGATGCAGTCGTGATCACCGAGGTCGATCGCAACCTCGTTGCTCGGGGCAAGGTGCTTCACATAGGCATTGCCGTCGTAGCCGACGACGAAGCCCTCGTCGGTGCCGCGCAGGCGACCACGCGCACCGACGGTGATCGGCTTCCCGCCGGCATCGGTGAACAACACCAGCGCAGCGTCCACCTTGCGGTCGATGCCGAAGGTCAGACCGACGCCGGACCGCGTTGCTGCCGATATGGTGGAGCGCGTCGTCTTCGCCTCGGCGTTTGCCGGAAGCGCCAGCGGATCGATCCCAATCGTGTTCTGCTGGTAGGAACGCAAGTCGGACACGACAAGCTTGCCGAACGGGTTGGTCTTCCCGATCAACCGATTGTCCTCGTACACCGGCACGTCGGGCAACCCGGTGTCGACCACGGCAAAACTGTCGTAGACGCGATTGCCGGCGAAGATGCCGCCAGTGTTCATCAGCCCGACGGACCCGTCGAGTTCGCCCTGCGTGCTGACCTGCTTGCCGACCTGCGCCACCTGAACGTCGGCGGTCCCATACGCCGAGCGGTAGGCGAGATTGCCTGTCCGGACGGCGGTTGATCCCTCGACATCGCGCACGCGCCAGCCGTAGCTGCCGTCGATCGGCTCGATCGGCTTCGCCACGTCGATCGAGGCATAGCGGCCCTCCGAACCTATCGAACCGCCGATATTGGCGCGGATCTCCGGCCCGAGCGGGACGGACAGACCGGCGAAGAGACCCATGCCGCTGTGACCCGTCAGGTCCTTGAAGCCCGTCGCGAAGGCAACGGCGCCCCAGGGCAGCGGTCGCGAAAGCGAGGCCGTGATGATCCGGGACTTCACCCCGTCGGCAGTTTCGAGATTGATGAAGCTGGTGCTGAGCGAGGCCGTGTCGAAGCGCAGCGGCACGCCGACCGTGATACGGTCGAGCGCCTTCGGGGGACGTGGATCGAGCGTGTAGCTGCCGTTGGCATAGGCAGTGGCGAGGCTCACCGGCACGGCATAGGTCGAAGTGACGGAGGCCAGATCGTCGTAGGTCGCGAGGGTGCGCTGGGTGCTGAGGTCGACGGTGAACCCGGCGTACTCGAAATTGTAGTCGGCGTAGACCTGCGCTCCGGCGCGGCTCGAGACGCGGCTACCGGCGACCGCCAGGGACGCGACGCCAAAGCGTCCCACGCCGACCACGCCGCCAAGTCCGGCGTTGCCGAGGCCGGAGCCGCCCTCGCCGTGCGCCTCCAGCGTCAACCAGTCCGTCAACCCGTGCCGGGCGGTGGCGGAGCCGAGCAGGTGCTTGTCGTAATCGTAGGAGAGCAGACCATAGTTGCGCCGGGCGTAACCGGCGTCGAGCGAGAAATCCGTCAGTCCGCGCGCCAACAGGGTCGGTGTGGTAAAGAACGGAAGTGACGTGTCCGTCTGCTTTCCGGTCGCGTCGGTGACGACGACGTGGGCGAGGCCGCTGCCGGTGACCACGGGGAGGTTGTTGATCGTGTAGGGACCGGCCGCGACATCCCCCGAGTAGGTTTTCACGTTATTGACGAACACGTCGACGGTCGAGGGAACAGCGGCGCTGCCGGAGATGTTGGGGAGCGGCTGTGTGACGAGATCGCCACGTAGTCCGAAATCCCGTTGCACCTGCAGGCCGCCCATGCGGATCGGCCTTGTCCAGACGAGGCCGCCGGTGATCGCGTCTCCGGCTCTGCCCGTAAGCAGGAGATTGGGGTCTGAGTAGGCGTAGGTCGAATCAAGCCGCAAGGCGCGCTCGCCGGTGGTCACGGTATTGCCGAGGATCGCGGTCTGGTTCATTTCGCCGTAAGGGCTGAAGGCGCGGGCTTCGAGCGCCGCATTGGCTCCGTTGAACGTCGGAAAACTGCCGAGCTTGCTTGTCGTCGTTCCGAACAGCGAATAGTTCAGCACGGAGCCCCAGTCGGCCGCCGGCGTCTGAGCGCGCAGATGCCCACCGCTTGCATCGTAGACGCGAGCGATGCGGCGCTCGTCATCGACGCGAAAATCGATCCGCTGATGAGGCTCGTCGTACCTGACGTCGACCCCCGGCAAGCGGGCGATGTCCAAGCTTGACGCGAAGTCCTGGAACCCCGGGACCCTGAGGCCGATCTCCTCCAGGTCCGCGCGACGCGCGAAGAGGTGGCCATTCGGCGCGCGCCAGAACGGCTCGACAAGTCGGGTCGGCTGTCCGTTGACGAAGACCTCGAGGCGCAGCGGCACGGCCACCGCGCTCGTCGGAGCCGGGGCGATGGCGATTGGGGCGAGCTGAGCTTGCGCCGGTCCCCCCAGGACCGATGCGAGCGCGAGGCCAGCCGCGAGGCGGGCTGCGATGCGATTGTCAGTGCGAGAGCGGCGCACGGATCGCGCCGTTGTCGCTCATTCCGACGATGGTTTGGCCCGTCACGAGACCGGCGCGGCCGAGCGGCCATTGCATCGTGGCGTGACCCAGGACATATCCAGCCAGCCCCTTGGCCAGAATGGTGCTGCGACTACCATTGCTCAGGGCCAAGTTGTTCAGCTGGATGCGCTTGTCGCCGGAATTCTCGGCAAGCACGACGAACTGTCCGTCGCGCGAGGCAAGCGACCATCTGAGGCGAGGCTGGCTTGCATCCGGCGAATAAAAGAATGCAGGGACCACGTAGCGCAACACGACCGCGACGGTGCCGTTGCGCTGGCGGTTGGGATTCGGCAGCTCGTCAACGACGATCCGATAGGCTTCATCGAGGGTCGGCTCGGCGCCGATGGTGCGCTGAAGCCGGACGACGTACTCCTCATGCGGCTCAATCGAGACGATCGGCGGCGAGGCAACGATGTCGTCGGTCGGGATCAGTTGGTCCTGCCCGTGCTGCTGCGTCCAGCGGAAGACGCGGACCTGCGCCGTCATTGGCCTGGCCTCGTTATTGAGCAGCGTGATCGACGTGTTAGCCGCCGCGCCGGCGTCGATCAGGATCGGCGATACCCGCAGCGACGCGGCCTGCGTGGCGGCGTGCAAAGTCATGAATGCGGTGCCAGCAAGCGCCGCAAGGATGGCGTTCTTCATCGTCGCGATCCGGAGTGGGAGACTCAATAGGTGACCGTCATCGTCACCGTGTCGGTGTAGACGTCCGCCGTGACGGCGGTCGTGTAGTTGACCACCTGTGCCTTGAGAGACTTGGCCTGCGAGGCCCCAGTGCCGGTGTCAGACACGACGTGGGCCGAGGCATCCAACGGAACGGTGCCATTGTTGGTCGCGTCAAAGAGATTGTACTGCACGAAATCGGTGTTCGAGCCGGTTCCCTTCATCTGATGCGTCGCACTGCCGGTCGCCGCGTCATTCGGGCTCGAGAACCCGATAGTGTAGGGGGTGCCCTTGGAGCAGAGCACCGAATAGCTCTGTGTGCTGCTGGTGGTCGTGGTCGACAGATCGATGGCGCCGATCGAGCCGAGATTGATTGTCGCCGGTGCCGTGACCGTGCACTGCTTCAGGATCGTGATGGTCACGTTGAAGTTGGCCGTCGCGGTCTGCGAGGCGTAGGCTGGGGATGCCGCGATCAGGAACGAGGCGAATAAGAAAAATCTCGTCATAACAGATCTCCTTCAGTTTCATTGAAGGACTCACCGGCTTTATATTTTACTTATTTAAGATAATACCTGATGTTAAGGTTGCTAGAAAGTAAATTTCGGTCACCAATGCTTTCTATGTCGCCAGCCTTAAGCTCGCTAATCGATTGATTGCAGCAGCATATCGACGCTGCGCGGCAATCGCTGCCACTTCGTCAGTGTCGGCGACGATAACCGCACCCGGTCTGCTTGCCTCGCTCGCCCTGCGGTATTGGTTGCTCCTGCTCAGCGTTGTTGTTGCCGATGCAATAAAATTGGCGGAGCGATGAAATTGGAACGATTACAGTAGTTCTTGATTGGACTTACCGCTCGCGCCTCTGACGAATCTAAAGCCGAGGCAGCCTAAGATTGGCCAGACCGGCTCACCCAGCCGACCGCGCATTGGTTTCGCTTGGTTGGAGATGTCAGCGCCTGACCGATGCCATTGGAGTTCGGACCACCGAGATCGACCGGCTGGTCCCGAGTTCGCGGATGCCGCATTGACTGCCCTGCAGCGAGCCAGGTGGGGGACCCCACCTGTTGCGTTCACGTCGCCAATCGGATGATGTGGCGAGGAGGGCTCACTCCTCGGCATCATAGTCGGGTCCGCCGTAGCCGTACCCGCCTGGTCCTCGCCGGACCGGACGCGGGCCATAGAACCCGTCGCGGTCCACGAATTCTTCTCTGATCACCGGGCGAGGCCTGTACACGACAGGTCGCTCCTCGACGATCTCCCGAACGATGGGGCGAGGCCGATAGACAACCGGCCGTTCGATGACGATCTCGCGGACCACGGGGCGAGGTCGAACGTATCGATGCTCAATGATCGTACGCCGCGTGATGACGGTCGTCGAGCCGTCGTAGTCGTCGAAGCCGTACCCTGTGGCACGGGCCGGTGCTGATGTTCCGAGAATTGCGGCGAGCGCGGCCGCGCCGAAGACGCCGAGGGCGAGGATTTTCATAGCCTGATCTCCGAAGCAATGCACAGCGCCCATGGGCTAAACAGCGACGCAGGGCAGCGGTTGCTTCGAAAGCGAAAGAATGATGCTCCGCCCACCCATCGCTCCAGGCCGACGCCTCGGATCGGCCACGTCCGGCTTGTCTAGGGCGGCAGGATCGGCCAGGACGAGACAGCAGCGTCGTCGCCGAATCGCTGCAGCCGACCGGAGGCTTCGTCCATTGCTCCTGCTCGCCTTCATCCTGGCCACCCTGTTCTGGGCCGCGCTGTCCCTCTACCTGTCGCACCGGCAGGTCTCGTACGTCGTGCGGCATCGCGACGCCGTGCCGGGCGACTTCGCATCAAGCGTGTCGCTCGAGGAGCACCGGCGGGCCGCCGACTACACCGTGGCGCGGGAACGGCTGGCCCGGGTTGACACATTGATCGATACCGCCGTGTCCCTGGGCTGGGCGATGGGCGGCATCGGCCTTCTCTACGCCGGGGTGGCGGCGCTGGTGCCGGCCTCGATCGGGCGCGGCGTCGCGTTCCTGATCGCGGCCTCCGCGGCAGGAGCCCTGATCGGGCTGCCGCTGCAGGCTTACCGGGTGTTCGGTCTCGAACAGCGGTTCGGCTTCAATCACACGACGCTGCGCACCTTCGTGCTGGATCGCCTGAAGAGCGGCCTCATCGGCCTGGCCATCGCGGTCCCGCTCCTCTCCCTGGCGCTCTGGGTCATGACCAATTTCCAGGGCTCGTGGTGGCTGTGGACCTGGATGGGTATCGTGCTCCTGATGGCCGCGGCCCCCACCGTCTACGTGCGGCTGATCGCGCCGCGCTTCAATCGGTTCACGCCGCTCGGCGACACGTCGCTGCGCCAGAGGATCGAGACGGTGCTGGCCAAGGCCGGCTTCCGCGCCTCAGGGCTGTTCACCATGGATGCGTCGCGCCGCAGCCGCCACGGCAACGCGTTTTTCATCGGCTTCGGGCGCACCAAGCGGATCGTGCTGTTCGACACGCTGCTCGCCCATTCGACGCCCGACGAGGTCGCGGCCGTGGTGGCCCACGAACTCGGCCACTTCCGCCACGGCCACGTCCTGTTCGGGCTCGGGCAGGGCGCGCTCACGCTGTTCGTCGGTCTCGCGGGCTTCGGCTGGCTGGCCAAGCAGCCTTGGCTGCTGCCGGCCTTCGGCATCGCGACCCAAGACCCCGCACTGAGCCTGTTCGTCTGCCTGCTGCTCGCCTCCGTGGTCGGGCCGCTCGTCGCGCCGCTGAGCAACTGGATTTCGCGCCGGCACGAGTTCCAGGCCGACGATTATGCCCGGCGGACCGTAGGCGCCGCCCCGATGATCAGCGCGCTGACCGGCCTGGCGCGCGAGAACGCCTCCACCCTCACTCCCGATCCGGTCTACGCGCTCGCCCACTACTCGCACCAGCCCGTCCCGATCCGGGTGCGGCAATTGCGGGCGGCGGGCGGGTGAGGTTCGGACCGACTGGACGTGACCTGTCGCGGCACCTCTAAGGTCACGCGACACCGCACGGACCATGCATCATCAACCGATCGCGCGCCCCTCCGCCAGCACCAGCAGGTCGGGGATCGGCTTCAGCGTGACTCTCATCACCGCCCTGACCGCGGGTGCGCCTGGCGCGGGGCGCACTCGCAGCCGCTGCAGCAGCACGGCCAGGACAGCGACGGCCTCCTGCATGGCGAAGCCGGCGCCGATGCACACGTGCGGTCCGCCGCCGAAGGGCATGAACGCGAACCGGTGGCGGCGCGCGGCAAGCTCCGGGGCGAAGCGGTCCGGATCGAACCGGTCGGGGTCGTCCCAGAGCCGGGTGTGACGGTGCACCGCGTAGGTCGGGACGACGACGGTGGTGCCCGCCTTCAGCCGCACGCCGCCGAGTTCGGTCGCCTGCTTCGCCGCGCGGAACAGAATGGGCGCGGGCGGGTACAGGCGCATCGCCTCGCAGAACACCTGGCGCAGCAGCGGCAGCGCCTCGAGGTGTTCGGGCGCAACCTCCGAGCCCGCGGTCGCGCGATCGATCTCGCTCTGCACGCGCGCCTCGACGTCCGGGTGGCCGGCCAGAAGGTGGAGCGTCCAGGCCAGGCCGAGCGCCGTGGTCTCGTGACCCGCCGCGATGAAGGTCAAGAGATTGTCGATCAGTTGCTCGTTTCCCAGGCTCCGGCCCGTCTCCGGGTCCGTCGCCGCCTCGAGCAGGGTCAGCAGGTCGGTTGGAGCGCCTCCGGCGCGGCGGTGCTCGATCACCAACCGAGCCGTCGTGTCGCGCAAGTGCGCCGTCGCCCGCACCGCCCGTCCACGGCCCGGGTAGGGCACCCAGGTCGGCAGGCGCAACAGCGCCGTGGCGAGCGACCAGCCGACCGGATCCAAAACCTCGGTCATGGCCCGTTCGAACCGCGCCGTATCCACCGCGGCGGGACCCGACAGCATGGTGGCCAGAATGATGGCGAAGGTGGTGCGCATCATCTCGTGGTTCAGGCGGAGCATCTCGCCCGGCCGTTCGAGCCAGCGGTCGCGAGTCTCCCGGGCGGCCGCCAGCATCGCCGGCGCAAGCGGCATGAGCCGATGCGGCTGGAATGCGGGGGCGACGGCCCGCCGTTGCCAGCGCCAGGATTCGCCCTCGGCGATCAGCAGGCCTTCCCCCAACGCCGGACCGAGGACGCGGCGGTTCTGCGGCGCCCTCCCGAACCGCTCGGACTGGCGGACCAGCACCTCCTGGATCAGATCGGGGTCCATGACATGAAGGGCCCGGCCGAGCGGGCCCCAGCCGCTGACCAATCGATGCTCGAACACCTCGGGCGGCAGCGCTTCGAGCGGATTACTGGCAACCGTGCGGATGAAGCGCGGGCTCAGTGTCTGACTGGCGGCGACACAATCGAGGCTGGCGGTGGGTGCGATTCGGGACATCGGAGGTGATCAAACCACACGCGGCGCCGTGACGCGACGGATCTGATCGTGTCGGAGGCAAATGCTACGCCGCCGCCCGTGCGGTCGCACCGACGGCGGCGGCCCGTGACGCGGCTCGGGTCAAGGGAAGCGGGCGGGCGGGTAGATCCCTTTGGCGGTGTCGAAGATGCCCTTGTCCGGGCAGGCCGTCCGATCGCACTTCCACAGGACCGAGTTCTTCGGGAAACATTCGAACTGATCGGCCGTGTTGAGTGGGACGAACTCGATGAAGAGGTCGGCCACGACGGCGGCACCGTCCGGCACGGTCGCCGAATAGGCGAGGCCGTTGTCCAATCGATCGCGGGCCATCGTGGCGGTCAATGTCGCTCCATTGTCGATCGTCGCATGGTCCCAATCGATCTTCGCCTTGCAGACCTCGAACCCGGGAGGCGAGCGATAGAGGCCATGGTACTCGTGACCCGACCGAGCATCTTCGGACGCCAGCGTTCGGAATCGCGGCATGTCCATGGCCGCATCTTCGCTCGTGCAGGTCACGCCGAATGCGGCACATCCTGCGCGCTCCGCATCGGCGAAGCCTTGCGCACCGAGGGTGGCGAAATCCGTTCGGGAGAACCTGCCCGCTTTGTCGATGCTGAAGTGGATCTTGAAGCCGTAGATGTCGGCTCTGGCAGCGATCGGCATCAAGAGAAACACTGTCGTACCCAAAACCAGGAAGCGACGCATCCGAGCCTCCCACCTTGCGGGCTACGCCGTAGTCTCAACCGCAGGCGCGTGTCGAGGCGACGATCCGCTCCAGCCGGCGTGCATTGCCCTTACTTGAACCTTGCCACGTTGTCCTTCGTGGCGACATCGGTCCCGGTGTCCACGAAGGCGGCGACCTTTTCGCCTTTCAGCGCGGCGGCGAGGGTCTTGACCCCGAGTTCGCCGATCTTGGCCGGGAACTGCACCACGGTGGCGGCCTCGGTGCCTTTCTCGATCGCCGCGAACTCGTCGCTGAGCCCGTCGAATCCGACGACAATGATCTTGCCGGGCGCGATCTTGGCGTTGTCGATGGCCTGGATGGCCCCCAGCGCCGGTGCGCCGCAGGCGGAATAGACCGCCGCGAGGTCGGGATTGGAAGTCAGCAGGTCCTCCGCCCCGGAGGTGCCCAGTTCGAGCTGGCACTTGGTCGTCACCCTGCC
>JAVHMZ010548361.1:0-33341 GCA_034782995.1 Amazona versicolor
TATCGATACTCGCTGATGAAGTAATCGTTCGATCCATCGTCGATGGTCTTGCTCCAGCGATATTGAAAGTCGATCTGGAAGTTCTTCGCGAAACGATGCTCTACTTCGGCCAGCAACGCATTGTAATTCCCGTTGGCATCGTTCGAGTAGTAATTCATATTCCTGATCTGCGGATTGAGCGGGCTGTAGATCCAGTTCAAGTTGTTTTGCCGCGTCTGGTGACGGCTCAAGCTGCGCTGGTATCCCAACTTAGCGACCCAGTTTCCGCCCAAATCGTACTGCGCTTCAAGCGAATCACGATAGGTGAGCGGCGTCTGTAGATTCTGCGGAAAGCCTTGCAGATCCACGGGCGCACCGCTCACTGGCAGACCTGTAGTCGGACTGTATGTCAAAATGGCGTTCTGATTCATCGGATAGCCATTGAACGACAACACATCAGACGGCACTTGGTACAGAATATCCGTGCCTGTGAAAGTAAAGCCTGCGACTAATGGCGGATTTGAACGGCCATTCAGCGTAATGGCTTCCTGCATCCGGTTATACCCAATTCCGAAACCCCCGCGAATCACGAACTTCTGATTCGTGCCCGGCGTCCAAGCGAAGCCGACTTGCGGACCCCAATTGTTTTTGCTGGCAGTGTAAAGATCGCCGCCGACCTTGAGGCTAAGTCCCGTCAACGGATTAGATGGATCACTCCCGAGAACGACGTTGCTCAGGTTGTTGTATTTTTCGTGCACCGGCGTAAAGTATTCCCAACGCAGCCCAAGATTGATAGTTAAATTCGGTCGTGCTTTCCAATCATCTTGGATGAAGCCGGCATAGATCGACGAACGGATGTACTTCGTAGCGCTCGTCGGAAAACCGGTACGCGGATCAAAAGTGCCGCTCTCCTGGTAGGGAGCATCGTTGGCGAAATCCCACAAGTTACGAAAACTGTATGAGGGACGGCCGCTATAGGCCGCGCTGTCGCCGTCTTGTTCCTTGAGAATGTCTGCACCGACTTTAATGGAATGGCCTCCGATTACCGTACTCACGGTGTCGCGAAAGTTGTACGTCGTTTGATTAAAGATACTCGGACCAGGTGCACCGAGCGACGTAAGACCAGCATTGCCAAGGCCGTCGATATTCTCCTGAGGCAATCCAAAAGGTTCTTGCGGATTTGAAGCGATTTCGTTCCAGGACCATCGCGTTACGTTAAAGCGGGCCTCATTTAACCAGGCGGACGAGAAAGTATGGTTCCACACCAGCGTTCCTACTTCGTTCTGCCGATCGTTGTGCCAAAGGTTTGCGGCGCGTGCGCCGCCGTTGTAAAACGTGGAGCTAACGGGCACAACGTATGTGCTGAACGTAACCAGATCCTTGCTCGTCACCTGGTAGTCCGCGCGTCCGTTGTATTGCTGTGGAGTCGTTTGGTTCGGGCTGACGCTCTGAACATACATGATGTCGGGAATGCCGTCCAAACCGCCCCCAGTACCCGGATTGCCGTTACTCACGTAGGAAGGATCTTGCGCGCCGCGCATGGTGGTTGCCGGAGATAGCGGAGAACCGACATCGAGCCCAGCGTATTGGCCATTCTGAAAGATCGCTTGGCACGTTCCAGGCACGGTAAGGCCGGCATCTGCACAACTTTTCGGAATAATGGCGTTGAAAGTGACGCCCTCCCCCGGATAGGCGGCCGCTTTACCAGCAATGTAGCTGGGGTTTACCGTTTTCACCAGGTTCAGATACTGAGGCGTCTCATACCAGGCCAACGCAGTCGAAGAGGAGTCGTTCCTGAGTGTCTCGTACGAAAAGAAGAAAAAGAAGTGATTTTTGATGATGGGTCCACCGAGACTGCCCGCCCACTGATTAAAGCGATCAGTATCCTTTTGCGGAGGCGCTCCATTCGGGCCGCCCCAACGCTGGTAGGCGTTCAAGCCAGGACGATCGAACTTCATCAGCGCACTGCCGTGGAACTCGTTTGTCCCATTCTTAGAAACCACAAGCACCTGAGCGCCTGAGTTGCGGCCGTTTTCAGAACTGTACGGATTTGATTCGACGGTGACTTCCTTTACCGATTCTTTGTTAGGAGTTATGACAGAAGCGCCGCCCCAGGCAAGACTGTTGACACTAGCGCCGTCTACCTGGAAATCGTTCGAAGCGTTACGAGTGCCGTTGGAAGAAATCTGGACCTGATTTTCCGTCTGGAAAATGCTGTTTGTACCGGTGCTTCCTCCGGGTCCTGCAGAGCCGGGAAGGTTGGCTGAACCAGATCCGCTAGCACCGCGTGCGTTGTCGCCAAACGTTCCGGAAGCAAGCTCAGCAACCTGGAAAGGGTCGCGCCCGAAGGTCGGCAGGGCCTGTAACTCCCTGCTCGAGATAGTACCGCCAATCGTCGCGTTGGCTGTATCGAGTGCCGGTTCTTCGGAAGCGCTGACAGTAACAGTTTGCGATGTCGGCGTCCCAACCTGCAGCTGTATGTTCTGTGACTGCGGCTGCTCCGACATCAATTGCACAAGATTTGCTATTGGATTAAAGCCGGTCTTTTCGGCCTTGACGGCGTAAGAACCCGGCGCGAGACCAGGGAAAGTGTAAACGCCATCGTTGGACGTGGTGGTTGTTTTCGAGATATTGGTTTCGCTACTGGTGAGAGTAACGGTTGCGCCAGGGACCACGGCGCCGGATGGATCAGTTACTGTGCCTTGCAGGCTGCCCCGGTATTGTGCCGCGACAGGTACAGCGAATAAGGAGATCAGACTCAGCGCGAAACAGGCAAGATAAAACCAGCGCGCAAGTGTCTTCGTGGACTCACGTTTCATAAAACCCCTTCTAACCAGGAACTTACGCCTGGCATCACCAAAACGACTGTTGATCGAAGCTTACGCTTGCATCTGCAGTCCTGTCAAGGCGATAACCCCCGCATAGGGACGTGATCTTACCTGCGAGTGTTACGGATTGAGTGCTTGGAACCGTTATACTGAGCGCTAAACGATGAATCAACTGCTCCGGACGAAAAACATCGACGAGCTCGTTGAGGACGCGCATACCGAGGGCAAGCGGCTCAAACGCACCTTGGGTCCGTGGAGCTTGATCGCGTTTGGCATCGGCGCGGTAATCGGAGGCGGCATCTTCACCGTTACCGGAACAGCGGCAGCTGGGCAACGGATGATTGTTCCGTCTATATACAATGCTCCGCTACTAGATCTTATTCTTCACGGCAGCTCGGCGGCTTCGACCATCGGACGTCCGGGAGCTGGACCGGGCTTGACGCTGTCCTTTTTATTGGTCGCTCTTACCTGCGGATTCGCCGCCCTCTGTTATGCCGAACTAGCCTCCATGATTCCGATTGCAGGAAGCGCTTATACATACGCGTACACCACGCTCGGCGAAATCTTCGCTTGGATCATCGGCTGGGACCTGATTCTAGAGTATGCCGTTTCAAACATGTCCGTAGCAGTCGGTTTCTCAGCCTACTTCAACGTTATGTGCGACTACCTGTTCGGCGCGCACCTGCCCAAATATCTGTCCGAGCCCGCGATAGTGGATGGGCGGCTTACTGGCAGCTTGTTCAATATCCCTGCTCTGATCATTGTCATGTTGCTGAGCTGGATACTGGTCAAGGGCGTAAAAGAATCGGCTGGCGCGAACAACTTCATGGTTGTGATTAAGATTGCTGCCGTGCTGCTGTTTGTGTTCGGCGCTGCGCGAGCCGTGCAGGCGTCCAACCTTCATCCTTTTCTGCCCAACGGGTTCGGTGGCGTGATCAGCGGCGCGGCGATTGTCTTCTTCACCTTTATTGGATTCGACTCCGTCTCGACAGCGGCTGAAGAGTGCAAACAGCCGCAGCGCAACATGCCAATCGGCATCATCGGTACCCTGATCGTTTGCGGAATTCTTTATACCTCGGTAGCTCTAGTTCTGACGGGTATCGTCAATTGGAAAACGCTTGGCAATGCTTCGCCGGTGGCCAATGCGCTCGCGGCAGTGGGCATGAACAAGCTGCGATTTACGGTAACGGTCGGCGCGCTGCTGGGAATGCTTTCCTCATTACTGGTCTATCAGTATGGGCAGGCGCGAATTTGGTTTGCGATGTCGCGCGACCGTTTGCTTCCAGGGCTGTTCTCGAAAGTTCACAAGCGTTATCAGACGCCTCATGTCAGCACTTGGCTAGCGGGTTTAGCGGTGGGTATTCCGGCGGGGATCTGGGACATTGGAACCTTCGCGGATCTGTCGAATATCGGGACCTTGTTTGCGTTTATCATCGTCTCTTTTGGAGTGATGATTCTGCGCCGCAAGCAGCCGGAGCGGCCGAGATCTTTCCGCGTGCCCTTCTGTCCTACTACTCCGGTGATCTCGATCGTCTGTTGCCTTGGGCTAATGCTCGGACTGCCACTCGAAACCTGGGTGCGTTTTGTAGTATGGCTCATCGTCGGGCTGATCATCTACGCGGCTTATAGCAGAAAGCGGAGTCCTTTGCACACTCGCCTACAGGCGGCCGCGCCTCTGGTAGCGGAGCCCTAATCCAATACCAATGAGTGCCGACTCATGATTGAAAGACCGGCCAGGCCCTACGTTGTTCTTGCCGTTCTTTTCTTGTGGGCGCTTACTGCCCAGATTACTTACTCCGGCTACATACTTTACATTGAGTCAAATGCTCGCAAGCTGGCTGAGGTGCCGGCTTATACGGAGTATTTTTCAAATCAGATAGGCGAGATTCCGGGCGAGTACGCCGGTAAAGGACTACACCGTGGCGACAGGATCTTAGCCATTGACGGCGAGCCGTTGAAAGGCGAGACGCAGCTGGTTGGTATCCGCGACCGTTTACATCCCGGCGACAAGGTCGTGTTCACGCTGGCCCGAGAGACGAACGGGCGTGTCGAAACCATCAAGCTGCCGATTGTCCTGCAGCCGGTCCAAACGCAGTGGGCGCCTGCGATTCTCCTATCCAGTTTCCTTCCGCTGAGCTGCCTGCTGATCGGGTTTTACATAGCCGCTGCCCGACCGCGAGATCCGGTTGCTTGGATCACCTTGGCCATGCTCGCTGCCGTTGGGCAAGCAGTGGGCAGTGGCGCGACGTGGGGCATACCTTCGCCGTGGCGTCAAATTCATTTTGTTTACCACTCTCTTCTCTCGAACTCCTGGCCGTTGTGGCTGGTGCTCTTCTCGCTTTATTTCCCGGTTCCGTTCGCTTGGTGGAAGAAACTCGGTTGGCCGAAGTGGGTTATTGCGGTTCCTGCGGTTTTGCTTGCGGCGCTGGATACGTATGGCTACTTGCACGCCGGCTTGCACTTTGACGAGCTTGGGTGGCTCACCTCATTTGAGAAGCAGCTACATACGCCAATCAACATTCTGTATACGGTTTACGTTTTTGCATTTTTCACACTACTTGGATTCAAGCAAGGAGTGGTACAGACTCCGGATGCACGACGCCGATTGAGCGTCATGAGCATTGGCTGCACCATAGCGCTGGTCCCGCTCCTGCCCGTCGTCTTCTTGAATCTGCCTAATTGGTTAAACACGATTTTCCTTCTGATGATGGTGTTCTTCCCGCTTACGATGGCCTACGTGATCGTGGTGCAGCGCGCCATGGACGTTCGCATGGTGGTCCGCAGCGGCGTTCGCTATGCCTTGGCGAGCAACAGCGTCAAGGTTCTTCGCATAGTTTTCATTACGGCCTTGGTGCTGGTCACGATCGAGCTCGAGCAACAGAGCGCGCATCGTTGGGAAGGGATTCTGATTGCGGCGGGAGGTGTCCTGCTCATCGTAACGGTTGGACGAGCCGCACGGGGCTTTAGTCATTGGATGGACCGCCGCTTCTTTCGCGAAGCGTATAACGCCGAGTTGATTCTCACCGACCTTGGGCACTCGATCGCGGGCATTCGAGATACCAAAACGCTGCTCCACACTGTTACTCAGCGGCTGGCGGACTCGCTGCATGTGGACCAAATCGCTGTGCTGCTCGATCGCAATCGCCGGCTCGAGCCAGCCTATGCGCTTGGGTTTGGCAACTCCGGTCCCGGTATCAGCATTCCGCGCGATGGAACGACTGCTCGGCTCTTAAAGGAACTGCGCGGGCCGTCGCGGATCTATTTCGACGATCCGCAGTCCTGGGTGCACGCTACGCCTGAGATCGAACAAGCCGCCCTTCAAAAGCTCCGCTCCCAACTTTTGCTTCCGGTCACGCTCAACGGACGTATGCTCGGCGTGATTAGTCTTGGTGCGAAGAAGTCCGAAGCTCCCTATTCGCAGGGCGATCTGCAACTGCTTGGAGCGGTGGCGTCACAAACCGGGCTGGCATTGGAGAACGCAGAGCTGACTGAGTCGATCCGGAAGGAGATCGCGCAACGGGAACGGCTGGATCGCGAGTTGGAGATTGCACGCGATGTTCAGCAGCGGCTGTTCCCTCAAAAGCTCCCCATCGTAAACGGATTGGATTTTGCAGGCTACTGCCGGCCGGCGTATGGCGTGGGCGGTGATTATTACGACTTTGTACGACTCCCCGGGGACTGCATTGGAATTGCGGTAGGTGACGTATCAGGAAAAGGGATCGCAGCGGCTCTGCTGATGGCAAGCTTGCAAGCCTCGCTGCGCGGGCAGACGATCAAGCCGGGCAATTCCATCGCGGAGATGGTCCAGAACATCAATCGCCTGGTCTACGACGCATCAGCTGAGAACCGCTATGCGACTTTCTTCTATGCACAGTACGACCCCGGCAATCGAGTGCTGCGATATGTGAATGCAGGACACAATCCGCCGATTGTGTATCGCCGCAGCGGCTCGCAAGATATTCAACACCTGGAAGAAGGCGGAACCGTAGTCGGACTGTTCCAGGAGTTTCCGTATCAGGAGGGAAGTGTTGTTCTTGAGAGCGGCGATCTGCTGGTGGCCTTCACCGATGGCATCAGCGAAGCAATGAACAAGCGCGACGACGAGTATGGTGAAGAGCGACTGGTCGCAGCTCTCCGGCAACACCGGGCGCGCACCGCGGCAGATTTGATCGGAGAACTGTTGAGTAGCGTGGACGAATTCACAGCCGGCGCTCGGCAACATGACGATATGACGATCGTCGTGGTGCGGGTCGAGTGAACGGCTAGAAGCCTTCCCAGACCAAAGCGGGAAAGTTCGATTTGGTGCGGAAGCCCGCCGACTCGTAAAGACGAATGGCGCTTGTGTTGGAGGATGTCACGGTCAAGCTGACGGTCGTGCAACCTGCTTCGGCAAGCTTTACGAGTGATTGCCGCAGAAGTTCGTAGCCCAGGCGCGCGCCTCGAATGGCGGGCAGAACGCAAAGCTGCGTGATGTGACCAGACTTGTCGGAGACCATACTGGCCAGGCAAGCTCCGCAGACGCGCCCTGTTCGGTCATCAACAGCGACAAGAGAACTGGCCGGCGAGAAGGTTCCGCAGCCGGGATACCTCACGATATTCATAAGAAAGTGGCGCGCGCCCGGAATGGTGCGGTATTGATCGTTGATCTCGCTGTCCACGTGACCGCGATACGAAGCCGAGACCAGATGGGCAGTCTCTTCCTGGAAGCGTTCCGCCCAACCATGAAAGGTCACTTTGAACTCGGGAGCTCGCGTCTCCAGCGGAGCAATGGCATCGTGCCCAATCTCCATGAACCCGCGATCGTAGCGAGTGAGGTACTGCAGAAAGGGTAGCGGGTGAGGAGCGGCCGTGCGGAGGAGCATCAGCTGAGACTCGATGCGGCGCACTCCTGAAGACAGCATCATCCTCTGTACCGTTGCGCCGAGCAGCATGGTTTCGTTGGCCGGAGTTGAATGCTCCTCGCTGAGATAGAAGTCGCCGATGAGTCCCTTGTGATTTTCACAGACGTAGTACGAGTAGCCGATAACTTCCTTACCCAACATCAGTACGTAGCCGTATAGCGAATGAAGTTGAACGAAGCGGCGTAGAAGATCAGCGGAAAGGCGAAAGTCCCAATGAAAACGCCGTTCCCAAACGTCTATCTCTTTCCGAAGTAGCGGTTCGAGCTCGTTTGCGGAGAGACCCGGCAGCTCCACCAGTTCCGGCAACTGAGCAGGGAGGCGTGCTGCCATGTCGAGATTATACGTGCACGACGCTGCGGCCTGCGCTGGCTAGCGAATCCTGACGGCTGAGGAACTCGCCGATGCGTCCTGTTGCTTCGAGAGTGCGTTCCTCATCTTCAATCAGGCTGAATCGCACAAAGCTTTCGCCCATAGGACCGAAGCCCATGCCGGGTGAGAGTGCGACGTGCGCTTCCTTCATCAGGAGCTTGGTGAACTCGAGAGAACCCAAGTCTCTGAAAGCTTCAGGCAATTGCGCCCAGAGAAACATAGTAGCCTTGGGGGGCGTCACGTTCCAGCCTGCTTCGTGGAGTCCGCGCACCAGCGTGTCGCGACGCCGCTGATAGAGGGCGGCTATCTGGCCCGGCGCTTCGTTGCACTCGCGAAGCGCGGTGACAGACGCGATCTGGATGGGCTGGAACATGCCGTAATCGAGATAGCTCTTGATGCGCGTGAGAGCGGCGATCAGCTTCTCATTGCCGAGACAGAACCCGACGCGCCACCCTGCCATGTTGTAGCTCTTGGTCATCGAGTAGATCTCGACTGCGTAGTCCTTTGCGCCTTCGACTTCGAAGATGCTAGGCGGGCGATAACCGTCGAAACCGAGTTCGGCGTAAGCGAAGTCGTGGATAACGTAGGTGCCGTATTGGGCGGCGAGAGCAATGATCTCGCGCATGAAAGACAAATCAACGCAGACGGTCGTCGGATTGTGCGGGAAGGAAATCAGGATGACCTTGGGCTTATTCGCTGCAGTTCGGAAATGTTCTTTCAGCGCGGCAAGAAAGGTTGCGCCATCGGGCAACGGCAGCATGGGTGCTTCACCTTCGGCCAAGACAGCAGCATAGTGGTGCAGCGGGTAAGCAGGGTTGGCGGCAATGACGGAGTCACCGGGCCGGACCATGGCATACAGCAGATGAGCCAGAGCGTCTTTCGCACCCATGGTCACAATGCATTCGCGATCGGGATCGAACTTGACGTTGTATTGCTTGCGATAGCGTTCGACAATTGCCTTGCGCAAATCCGGAATGCCGCGCGAGACGGAGTAGCGATGGTTGGCCGGATCGGGCGCAACTTCGATGAGCTTGTCGACAACCGGTTTCGGGGTAGCGCCATCCGGATTGCCCATGCCCATGTCAATGACGTCGATTCCATCAGCGCGCATCTTGTCGCGCAGGTCGTTGATGACCGCGAAGACGTAGGGCGGAAGATTCTGAACCCTGTAGAACTCTTCGGTTGGAGGCAGCGGCATATCGACCAGTTTAGGACGGGCGGCCCGAGCCAGGATGAAGTGGATGGGAGTGGGCTATCGATAGGCGAGGTGCGGGCGCGGATTTTTCCTGAACAGCATGACCGGCAGAAGAATGATGGCTTCAAGCAACCGGAAAACTCCATGCAGCGTGATGCCGATCAGCCGGAACGGAAGAAGAAGCAGCCAAATGATCGGGTATAGCACCAGGGCCAGCAGCGCGAGAGGCCAGCAGACCACAAACAGCAAACACCAAAGGAGAAAGGTCAGCATTAATTGATGTTACGCAGTCAAGGCGTCGCATGTTCCCCGGCCGCGACGCTTTTCGATTTCTCCTGCGCCTTGATGAACTCGGCTGTTCTCGGGTTGGTGGCATTCCATCCAGGAGCTTTGGGATTATTCGCCAGATTGATCAATCCAAGCGCAATCATACGGTCGACGCGAACCATGTTATCGTAATCGATCTTCTCCCAATCGTCGCCAAGCGAATGGTAGTCCGGGTAGTCAAAGGCGACTGTCAGACTGTGAGCCGGCACACCTTGCTGTGCAAGGGCATCGTTGTCGCTTCGAGTGAAGTAGGCGTCGCTCGCTTCAGGATCTTTATATACTTTTACTCCCAACAGTTTGCCGGCGCGCTCCAGGTAGCCGGTTACCTCGGAGTAGTCGTAACCGGTCAGGCTGGCGGTGTTGACTTGGGGTCCGGTGGTCGAGTCAGTGCGCCCGACCTGTTCAAGATTGATGTCTGCAACCGTATTGACGATGGGGAAGACAGGGTGTCGACCGTAATAACGTGAACCGAACTCGCCTCGCTCTTCGCCGAAGAAGGTCATGAAAACCACCGAGCGTTTGGGATGCGGGTTGAGCGTGGCCAAAGCGCGTGCGATTTCGACGACCGAAACCGTTCCGCTTCCATCATCATTCGCGCCGTTATAGATGTTGTCCTCTTTATCTTTCGGCTTGGCGGGTACGCCCATACCGTGGCCGGTTTCTCGGGTACCGATGTGGTCGTAATGCGCGGTCAGCATGACGCAGCTGTCTTTGAGTTTGGGATCGGAGCCGCGCAAAATACCGATGACGTTTTTGACAAGTATCTTGCGGTCGTCAGGCGCGGGGACGTCGAGGGACACGGTGCGAGTGTCGCTCGATTCGGGGTGCTTCAGCCAGTTGTGAAGTTCAGGGCTATTGACACGAATGACGGCCACTCCGTGCGGGTCGGCATCTTCGGCAAAGAGTAGCCGGTTGCGACTGGGCCGCGGTTTGGACGAGATTGTGACAACTTCAACGAGTGCGTTCGACTTTTCGACGAAAGAATCGAAAGCGTGCATGGCCGTATACACGGACATGGCTTTGTCGCGTGGCACCTTGGCGAAGTCGGGTTCCTCGACGACCACAGCCTTCCCTTTCAGGTCCGCCTTTTTGAGGGCTCCGAGATCGCGAGTGGGGAAAACGAGCACGGGAGCGTGATCGATTTTGGAAGCGGCGCTCGAGTCAAAGATCGAGACCTCGTCGGCAGGGACGTTCACTTCGCGCGAGCCGGAGGTTAGGATGACAGGCGGCGCGCTGGCCATTTGGCGGTCTATCATGTCGGCGGTTTGGAAATAATCTTTGTTGCCGCCCGGCTCGAGACCAGCAGCACGAAACTTGGAGGCGATGAACTCAGCAGCTGCGTCGAGACCGGGAGAGGGCGTGAAGCGGCCCTGGAGAGTATCGGAAGCGATGAACGAGAGATCACCGCGCAGCTCGTTGGGAGTGATAGCGGCAAGGGTTCGCTTCGTGCTGAAAGGAAGTACACCGGGCGACGAGACCGGCTTGCGAGAGGGCGTCTGGCCCCAAACCTTAATGCAAAGGCAGCCCAGGAAGAGGACGGCAAGGTGGCGGAAAGAGCGTTGTAACATTCCTGAATGCTTATGTTAGGCTAACGAATTATCAATGACAGCCAGTTGGGAGCGCTGAGTGAACCTTTTCGTTACGAAACCCATTGAGTCGCTGCTGGCTGAGGCAGAAGGGCATCATGGGCTGAAGCGCAGTTTGACGGCGCGGTCACTGGTTGCTCTCGGCATCGGCGCGATTATCGGTGCGGGAATTTTCACCCTGACGGGTGTTGCGGCGTCGACGCACGCCGGCCCGGCGATGGTGTACTCGTTCATTCTGGCTGCCATTGGCTGCGCATTCGCGGGCATCTGCTACAGCGAGTTTTCGACTATGATCCCGATTGCCGGCAGCGCGTACACATATTCGTACGCGACGTTAGGCGAACTGGTGGCCTGGATCATCGGTTGGGCGCTCGTGCTCGAGTATGCGGTGGGAGCGGCTACGGTGGCGGTTAGTTGGGCCTCTACCTTAGATTCCATTCTGCTCTCCTTCGGCATTCATCTGCCACGCACGCTAGTTGGTTCGCCGTTTGAAGCGCAACCGGGGTATATCAATTTGTTGGCCGTGATCATTGTCTGCTTGATCTCAGGCATTTTGATTCGCGGCATCAGTGAGTCGGCCAAGTTCAACGACTTCATCGTGATCATCAAGGTGGTGGTGGTCATTTTGTTTATCGGGATCGGCTACTTCTTTATTAATGGGGCAAATTATCATCCGTTTCTGCCGCCTAACACGGGCAAGTTCGGCGCCTTTGGATGGTCGGGCGTGTTGGCGGGAGCGGGCCAGATCTTTTTTGCCTACATCGGATTCGACGCGGTATCGACAGCCGCGCAGGAGGCAAAGAACCCGAAGCGCGACATGCCGATCGGAATCATCGGATCGTTGATAATCTGCACGATCTTGTACATTCTGTATTCACTGGTCCTGACGGGAGTCGTCAATTACAAAGAACTGAACGTAGCTGCGCCGCTCGCAGTGGCGGTCGATCGCATGAAGAGCATCAGCTTTGTCGGGTTCTTGATGAAGCTTGGTTCGCTGTGCGGACTAACTTCGGTGATGCTGGTGATGCTGCTCGGGCAATCGAGAGTTTTCTACTCCATGTCGAAGGACGGACTGCTGCCGAAGTTATTCTCTGAGGTGCACCCGAGGTTTCATACGCCGTGGAAATCGAACCTGCTGCTGATGGTTTTCGTTTCGCTCGGAGCAGCGTTCACGCCGATTGCGCGGCTCGGCAATCTAACCAGCATCGGCACGCTATTTGCGTTCATCGTCGCCTGCATCGGTATCATTATTTTGCGACGCAAGAGACCTGATCTTCCCCGCCCTTTCCGCACGCCTTTCGTGCCGTTGTTCCCGATATTGGGCATCGTTATTAATCTCGGATTGATGGCCGGACTGGGCCTGATTACCTGGGTAGCGTTTCTGATCTGGATGACGCTTGGCCTGATTGTGTACTTCACGTACAGCCGCCGAACGAGCGTATTGCAGAACTCGGAACAACTAGTGCCTGAGTTCGGGCCCAGATAAATTATTTCAACGTTAGGACCGCTTGAGGAGTGCGTGACGTGACTTAGGCAGCGTTTCTGCGTTCAGCGACCAGAGCGCACGCAGGTGCGGGGTCCTCTGGTTGAAGGCGTTTTGGATCTTGGAATTCGCAGCGGCCCTGTGTCGTACAGGCGAGCCCGTTATAAACTAAACAGCCTGGAGATAAGCCGCTGCTTCTGCTTACCGTAGTGGAGTTAACGGACCGGGAAACTGCCTCTGTACCAACACCAAGCAGACTGCAGTGATGGGTGGCCGAGGTGGATGCACATGCCACGACAGCACCGAGAAAAGCTAGACGGCTCGACTCCGATCCCTGGGCTCTCTGAAGTTTTGAAAGCAAGCCGCAGCGACCACGCTTCTTTCGACCGCCTTTTCACACTGATTTACGACGACTTCCGTGGTCTTGCAAAGGGTTATCTTGCTCGCGAAGCGCATGCTGACACCTTGCAGGCCACAGCTTTGGTCCACGAAGCTTATCTGCGGCTTTCCGAACAGGCGCAAGTGGATTGGAAGAATCGCAGTCATCTGATGGCGGTGGGTGCCCTCGCGATGCGGCGCATCCTGGTGAATCGTGCAATCGCCGCTAAGCGCGATAAGCGGGGCGGGGCGGCGGCCAAAGTCACACTGAGCGATAATCTCATCGGTGTCCGGCAGAACCTCGACGTGCTTGCTGTGGACGAGGCTATCGAGGCTCTTGCGAAATTGAACGAGCGCCACGCCAAACTGGTCGAATTGCGTTTCTTCGGTGGGTTGAGTATTCCCGAAGTGGCTAAGATCCTCGGTGTGAGCGTCAGCACCATCGAGAAAGATTGGAGATTCTGCAGTGCGTGGCTCAAAAACGCGCTCCGGCCTTAACGCAATCTCAGATCCAGCTGTGTATAAGCGGGTATCGGAGCTTTTCTCGCAAGCAGCCGAGTTGCCGGCGCAAGATCAAGCCGCGTTTCTTCGTGAGAAATGCGGGAGCGACAGTGATTTGTACCGGCTGCTACAAAATCTTTTGCAGGAAGACCGGGAGGGCCCGATTGAGCCGGAGCTCGCCGCAGACCCTGCGATGCCGATCGTTCAAGAGGATCTGAGCGGGCGAAGTTTATCCCATTATCAAATCATTGAACGGATGGGAGCTGGCGGAATGGGAGTCGTTTATCGCGCAACGGAGACGCGGCTCCAGCGAAGCGTCGCGCTGAAATTTCTGCCGCCGTTCCTCAGAACTGATTCCGTAAGCCGCGAGCGTTTCATCCGCGAAGCCCGCGTCATCGCTTCTATCGACCATCAGAACGTGTGTCCCGTCTATGAAATCGAGGAAGCGGATGGATTCATCTTCATCGCCATGGCTTGTCTCGAGGGCAGGTCGATTGAGGAAGAGATTCGGACCGGACCGATTCCTCTTCAGCGGGCCATCAGCATCGCACTCCAGGCCGCGCATGGTCTGCAGGCGGCTCACGGTAAAGGTGTGGTGCATCGCGATATCAAGCCCGCGAACCTGATGCTGATCGACACGGAATCCGTGAAGCCCCTCGTTCGGATTCTTGATTTCGGAGTTGCGCAATGGACGGAGAAGACCGTTCTGACGCAGGAGGGCTTGAGAATCGGAACGGTGCTATACATGGCGCCGGAACAGGCCGCCGGAACACGGGTAGATCAGCGTGCTGACATCTGGTCGCTCGGCGTGGTGCTTTACCAGATGCTCTCGGGCCGAGTGCCGTTCGAGAAAAGCACCTTACGCGAAACACTTGCGGCTATTGCGGGTCCACAGGCGGTGGACCTCACGCCGATCCACCAGGTTGCGCCTCCCGAGGCTATTTTCATCCTGCGCAAGATGCTCGAGAAAGAGCCTGCGAGAAGGTATCAAACGGCCGGCGCATTAATCGCCGGCTTGGAGAGTGTCCGGCACGCAGCTGCACCGGGCCTGGTGGCACGTATCGCGCGCAGCCCTGCACTTTACCGTGCGGCCGGCGCCGTCGCGCTCGCCGGGCTAATCGGACTCGCGATATTCCTACTTGTTCATTTCAATAGACAGCGTCCGGCGGATAAGCTGACAGTCGTTCCGTTGACGTACTATCCCGGCTACCATGAAAACCCCGCCATTTCGCCCGACGGCAAGGAAATCGCATTCGTAGGTCAAGGTAAAGATGGCAACCGCCCGTTCGAAGTCTACGTGCAACTCATCGGCTCAACGGATCCTCTGCGGCTCACCAGCGTTTCTGCTGATTCTGCCGACCGATTCCCAGTGTGGGACCCAAGCTCGACCCGCGTCGCTTTTATGCGAACACGCCGCGGCGAACGTTTTGCACAAATTCTGACCATTCCCGCGCTCGGTGGCGCGGAAACCGATCTGGGCATTCCGTCGGTTCTCTCTACTGGAGGGCTAACGTGGAGCCCGGATGGTCGGTTTCTCGCGTTTGCCGGCGCCACCGGACCAAATGAAGGAGCCATCTTCGAGCTCTCTCTGCTCGATCACAGCGTGCGTCGGCGATCTTTACCGGTACCCAGCCAAACAATTTGCTGTCCGGCATACGATCCGAGCGGCGCTCGATTGGCTTTCAACCGCAGGGGATCGGATATCGTTGTGATCGGTCCCGGCCGCGGAGCCGAACGAGCACTTCCGGCCTCGGGGAGTGGACTCACCTGGACAGCCAATGGCCGGGCGCTCGTGTACTCCTCGCTTGGCAGATTAGCCGAGGTCGATCCTGTCAGCGGCTCGATTACAGAGCCCGCTGCGACTGCGGCAGTAGGGCGTGACATCGGCGATATCAGCATCCAGGGAAAACGCATGGCATTTGTCCGCTGGACGCTTGAGCACAGCATTTGGCAGCTTACCTTGCGTCGAACTGGCGACGCGCGAACACCAAAGATCTCGAGTGCGCCGGCCGTGCAGCTGATTTCATCCACAAGGCCCGACGATACGCCTCAGTTCTCCGCCGACGGCGAATGGATTGCGTTTGACTCGCAGCGCTCTGGCTCCCCCGATATCTGGATCGGAAGACGCGACGGCTCCGGCCTGCGGCGGTTGACGTTTCTCGATGGGTTCGCGGGAACGCCTCGCTGGTCTCCCGACGGACAATGGATCGCCTTTGACTTCAGCCCGCCATCCTCCAGGCCCGACATTTGGCTTATCCGAGTCGCAGGAGGCGAAACTCGCCAACTCGCTACGAATATGGGTGGGGCGAATGTGCCGAGCTGGTCGAATGATGGCCGCTGGATCTACTTCCATGCCTGGTCGGATGGCCAGATATGGAAGATTCCGAGCCGTGGCGGCAAGCCAGTTCGGCTTACAAGCCACGGAGGATTCGAAGGCTTTGAATCGATGGATGGCAAGTATCTTTACTATTCCAAGAAGGAGAAACATTCGGGAATCTGGAGACTTGACCTGAGCAACGGAACCGAAGCACCTGTTGCCGAGCTGTCGGGGGCCTCGGACTACCGTCAGTGGGCGCTGGGCGGAACCGGAATCTTCTTCGTTTCGAATGACGACGTATTCAGCAAGGATGCGGTCGTCCGCTTCTTCGATTTCGCCACACGAAAGACCGTTCCGGTTGCAACTGTGGGCAGACTCGAGCGCGCCGGCGGGGGCGCGCTCGCCGTATCGCGCGATGGAAGTTCACTCCTATATGTCCACATGGACCGCGATAACCGAAACATTATGCTAGTAGACAATTTTAGGTAGGGCCGCTCTGGAACCTGTCGTTTTGTTCGCCAGAGACAAGAGTTCGGGCCGGGTATCAGGGCCCGTTGGGAGTCCAGTTTTGGAAGCTGTTAGCAAGTATATTGACGTTCCATTAACTGGGAAGAGGCGCGTTTGGTTTGGGCAGCGCCGAATTAGTGAACCTTCTCAATAGCCGGGGGCACGTATGTGCCATCTAGAACGGTTTTGAGTGGGCCGTAATCACGGAGCATCACATTGAACGGCCCAGGTGGAATCGGAAGCCAATTAGAAACAGGAATCCCTGGAGGGAGCTGTCTCGCCATATAGATTGAGATCGACCCGTCGTCGTTCGTCTGCAGGCCCGGGGTGTAACTCGCGACCAAGTATTTGTTTGCCGAGTTGGGCACTAGCTCAATAGCCTCTGGTGTATAGGCGGTAAGCGACCAAAAGCGCTTGGTAGCAGGAATCTCCTCAGATGAAAAGGTCAAAACGTAGCCATTGGGGTCGTTGCCATTCAACGGCGAACCTTCACGGTCCTTGAAGGCGTGGAAATAAGCCGCTGCATCATGGTCGTTTGCGTACTGGATAAATTGTGTTATCGAGGACCGCTGGACGGCCAAAGAGGATCCCGGGTCGGGGTTGACGCAAAAATCATTCGGGTTGGGGCACCAATGCCCAATGTTTTGGTAAGTAATCCAGTTTGTATCGTCTCTATTCGCGAGGTACTGATTAACAATCAGATCGTGCGCCGACCTCGCGCCCCCTGCAAATTCGGACCGGTTCTTTGGCGACATTCGTGCAAACAGCGCGTTGAAAGTAGTCGATAAATTTTGCACCTCTTCCGACATCGTCGGGGTCTTAGGAGAGTCGACCGCCGTTTGGAGCAGCCGCAAAAAGGCGATCGGATCCAGAGCGAGCAAGCTGTCAGCGATGGTCTTGAACGGTAAGGCGAACTCGATTTCTCGTACAATCTTGGTTGGACCTCCCCGAGGCACTCCGGTCGGGCAGGTCTGATCTACATATGCGCAGAGCGGCATCGTGGACATCCCCCGCCTGAAGTTATCGGCTTCCTTAGTCACGTCCTGCTCAACACCGTTGACGAGCTTAAACCGATCCGCCCGGAAAATAAGCGCCATGTAGTTGAATGGCAATGGAACCGGTGTGACTGTGATGGGAAGATTGTTCGGGTCGAATCCCGGCCCGTAGAGCGCGTACGTCCCTGGCGTGTTGGCGGGCAACGCGGAATGGAATATGTCACAGTAGCGATCAAGCGTCAGCACCGAATAGTTGACAGGCGTAGGCGGGACGGTTAGTATGACCGGCTGCATTGACAGGTCAAGAAACGAACTCGCATAGACTGTATCGTTATTGATCGCAACTACATAGTGGTATATCGGAGAGATTTTGTCGGGTCCCACCATGCGATTGGGAGTGCCAAACGAAGTTTGATAATAGGTGAACCATAGCGGGTAGAACTGTGAAACGTAATCGCGCGTCGTCGTAAATGCATCCTGTGCTTTGACGGCCGACGGCAATACGGCCATTGCGAGAACCAGAAGAAGACCCGCGAAGAAAGGTTTCACGCACACCTCTATTGAGCGGATGCCTTGAGCGACCGATTTATAGCCGGCCATTGGGAGACCCGGATTGGCTGTGGTCTCTTCGCGAAAATTTCTGTGATTCATGGTTCCGTCTCCCGTGCGCCCGCCTTTTTTTCGTTGGCAGTGAGTTTTTCGCCTGTTCCGATGCTCATACCATCTGGCCACGGCGAGCGCATCCTGTTCACCTAATACGCAATGTCCGGGCGCAAAAACCGTAAGTCGGAGCAAGGGAAATTCATGAGCCGGCTTGAAGAGCTCGTCGAAAACCTAGAAAACCGGAGCGACTCTTCCCATTTGTCAGTCCTTCAGGTTCGCCGCCGTCCGTCTCGGACGCTTCGCATGGGCGGCTGGCCGAATAGCCGTCTGTACTCCCGGTTGAACTGGCTGACGCTTTCGTAGCCAACGCCGAAGGCGGCGCGTGATGCGTCCAATCCCTGAAGCATCATCCGGTCTCGTGCGGTGTAAAGGCGTAGTTGCTTCTGGTACTGCAGCGGGCTCATGCCGGTAAGTGCGCGGAACTGATGGTTGAGGGTCGACAAACCCATTCCTGCGATCGAAGCGAGATCTGACATCTGGATTGATTCCGCATAGTGAGCCTTGAGCCAAGCGATGGCGTCGGCTAAGCGGTTGCCCAGTTCGCCTGCAGTTGCACTCGAACGCAAACGAGCGCCGTGCGATGAACGAAGCAGGCGGTAGAGAATCTCGCGTTGAATCAGCCGCCCCAGAAAAGGGATCTCTGCAGGAGATTCCAATAATCCAAGGAGGCGATAACAGGCGTCAAGAAGTTCCAGCGAGCTCTCGCCCAGAACGATTCCCAATCCTCGCGCACGCTCGGCCGTCGGCGAAAACGTATTTTCTGCCAACACGTCGCGCACCAGAGACATATCCAGAACGATGCGGAGAAGTAAGCAAGGCCTCTCTGGAGTGGCCTGAATGATCTGGCCACCCAAAGGGAGTTCGATCGATGTGAGAACGAAGGAGTTCTGCTGTGCAGTGTACTCTTTGCTGCCTAAACGGAAGATCTTTTTTCCCTGCGCGAAGACAACCAGGCAAGGCTCGAGGTCAGCTCTGCAGTCTCCCGCCGCTGTTCGAGACGTGAGGAACAAATTGGTGATTGGTGTGTGGCTCTCACCATCAGCAGGAGCATAGCGCGCAATCCGATGAGCCAGGGCGCGACGATAGTCATCAATAGAGATTTGATCGCCAGGTTTTGTTCTCAAAGGCGCTTCCATCGATCCTCCGAACCAGTTATACATTGCCGGATCAGGTTGAATGCGATGTGTCGACAAAATCAGGCAAACATCCGAGCGAATCAGGCAAGACTCGACTCACTCGCTAGCGGTAGGTTAGGTTCTTCGGGCTCTCAGACTGTCACGATTTGGTGAGCCTTCGCTAGGAGGAGTATGTTCGAGGCAATCCACTGGCCGGAAGAAATGGCTCCCAGCCGCTGCCCGATTCATTTCACCAATGAACGCGAGGTAACAGCTTCTCCCGAGACGATTTGGTCACTGCTCACAGACCCGAAGGCGTGGCCTTCGTTTTACCCGAACATCAAAAAGGTTGAAGTTCTGGACGGTGGCGATTCGCTGCGACTCGGTTCGCGTTTTGAAACGAGTTTAGTTGGCCAGGATGTACTTGCGTCTGTAGCAGAGTCCGAACCTTTCACGCGGATTGCTTGGTACGGCGGCCCCAAGAGCTCAGAGGACTCGAAGGCGTATCACGCCTGGATCATCACACCCACGCCGAACGGCTGCCATCTCTGGACCGAAGAGACGATGAGGGGCCCAGTCTGGATCGAGCTGGCGAAGAAGGCTCCCGACGCCTTTTGGAAGACACACGAGGAGCTGCTTGCGAACCTTGACAGAATTGGCAGCGAGCGTGATCGCTCCCGGAGTTAGGTAGGGGCATCGCAAGACACGCTAAAGCGAGCAAAATTGCGCACGCGGCCAAGCTAGACGAAGACTGATCAAGTGGAGGGGAAATTTATGAACTGCGCGATCGTAGGAGCAGGGAATGCCGGCAAGGCGCTGGCCAAAGCATTTGCCCGCAAAAACATGGAAGTGGCGCTCGCAAGCAAGCGGTCGCCCGATGAACTCGCGTCCGTCACCAAGGAGATCGGACCAACCGTCAAGCCCAAGTCACTCGAAGACGCGCTGAAGGCCGACATTGTGCTTTTGGCGATTCCTTTCCAAAGCTACAAAGAAATTGCTAAAGCCGCGAAGAGCTGGCAGGGAAAGACGGTGATCGACGTCACGAACGCGTATGGCGTATCTCCGGAGGAACTGGGCAATCGCCCCTCTTCCGCTGTGATCGCACAGGCACTGCCCGGCGCTGACGTAGTAAAGGCATTCAACAGTCTGGCCGCTGAGACGCTCGCCGAAGATCCCAACGTTAAAGATGGGCGCCGCGTTGTGTTCCTATCGGGTGACGACGAAAAGGCCGTTGCTAAGGTAGCTTCTCTGGTGGGAGAACTGGGTTTCGCGCCGGTTGCGCTCGGGAAGCTTGCCGAGGGGGGCCTGCTGATTCAGGCGCGAGGTAAGACTTGGGCTCAGCTCATCTTTCAGAAGTTCGTCAAATTCGAGTAAGGCGAATCGGTGAGCAAAACTCACAAACTTCTGAAAGTGGAGAAATAGAATGTATGACCACGTAACTTGGCCAAAAGAGTATGATCCGAAGACTTCGGCTCTGTATGCACTAAACGATATCGACGTTAGGGCGCAGCCTAAAGTGGTGTGGAAGCTGCTGGTTGATGCTGAGCACTGGTCGAGCTACTTTCCCCCCGAGAACCAAGTGAAGATTCTGAGCGGTGAGCCTGAACTGGCACTCGGGACCAAGTGGACCCGCCTGACCGTCGGCATTCCGACCAGCCTTGTCGTGACCGAGTACAAGCCCGTCAACAGACTTGCGTGGAAGACTACGGTCGACGGAGACGAGACCGGCTCGACTGCCTATCATGGATGGGTGATCACGCCCACTGAGACCGGTTGTCACGTGCTGTCGGAAGAGACGCAGCAAGGCCCCTATTTTCTAGAGGCGCTGGGACGCAAGAGTCCTGGCGGGCTCTACCGATATCACCAGGAATGGGTGGAAAAATTAAAGGCTGCGGCAGAAGCGTCAGTCGGGCGTCACGCCGCCCTCGCGTAACTAATCATGGCAAGCACGCAGATCGAAATTGCGCAGGCTGTGTTCGAGGCGGTCAGAGCGCAAGACGCCGACAAGGCTCTCGAGTACGTCGACCCGAAGTTTGTGGAGCACGATCCTCGTATGGCGGCCGGTGTAGAAGGGCTAAGGCAATACATCGCAGGCGCCGCGCCAGACGCACTCAAGCGGACGGTCGTGCGCACGATTGAGGATGGCTCGTATGTGGTGATGCAGCTGAAGTCCGAAACCTCCAAGGAAGACATTTTCGAGGTGTACCGGTTTCAGGACGGCCTTATTGTCGGGCACTGGGCGTTTTACTCGCCGAACGCTCCGCCCAATAAAAGCGGGCACACCCAGCTGGACGGTCCCACAGAGCCGAAGCACCTGCAGGACACGGAGAAGAACAAAGCGTTCGAACGTAGGTATTACGAGACATTTCACCTCGCCGGAAACCACGGCCGGAATCGCGAATTCTTCACAGATGACCTGATGATCCGGCACGAGCCCGGCGTCCGCGACGGCCTGGGTGAATTTTTGCGTGACGTTGAAGTGCTCATGCGGCATAGGACCATCGATAAGCTGAAACTCCTGGTGGGACAAGGAGACCTGGTGTTCATCGCGGCGGAAGGCACACATGAAGGAAAGCTCTGCGCCTACATCGATCTGTACCGGGTGGAGAACGAAAAAATCGTCGAGCACTGGGGATTTCCCCAGATGGTTCCACCGCCATCGGACTCCAAGAACCATAACAGGATCTTCTGAAGCCGCGCGAGTGTTTCCAATCCGCGGCCGGTGCCTGAATAAAGGGAGGAATGGTGAACAGATTCGTAGACAAGGTCGTCCTCGTGACTGGTGCAGGATCCGGCATTGGTTTCGCCACGGCGCGACGCTTTCTTCGGGAAGGCGCTTCTGTTGTGCTGAATGGACGGCGGAAAAACAAGCTGCAGGAAGCGCTTCGTGATCTCGATGCGGAAAAGGCTTTGGTCCATCCCGGTGATGTATCGGACGAGGCCTACGTGAAGCTCCTGGTCGAGGACGCGGTGAAAAAGTTCGGCAAGCTGGATCTGCTGGTCAATAATGCCGCCATAGCTATCTTTGGTCCTTTCGAGAAGATCACGACGGAGATCTGGCGAAAGACGATGGCAACGGACGTTGACGGCGTCTATTTCGCTTCGCGCGAGGCCCTGCCGCATCTGCTTAAAACCAAGGGTTCCATCATCAATCTTTCTTCTGCATCGGGGATCGGCGGAGATTGGGGGTTGAGCGCTTACAACGCAGCCAAGGGTGCGGTCTCGAACTTCACGCGTGCTTTGGCCCTTGAGTATGGTTCGCGCGGTGTCCGAGTCAACGCCGTTGCGCCGAGTCTCACTGCCACTGAGGCGACAGTTGATCTTCAGAAGAATGACGGTATCAGGGCCGAGTTCGTCGCCCGGCTTCCGATCGGCAGGGCAGCTTCACCTGACGAAATTGCCAGTGTCATTGCATTCCTTGCCAGCGACGATGCCGGCTTTATCAATGGAGCGATCATTCCGGTTGACGGTGGGGTAAGTGCGTCGAATGGACAGCCGAATTTTCTCGCGCATCTTGGAGAGGGCAAATAGAGGAGCGAATGTATGCCGGGTAAATTGAAGCAACTGATTCCAGAGAACCTACGCCGCGTATTCAACGAACCTGACCCTCGCCAGAGAAAAAAGGCATTAGAAGAAATTTGGGTTACTGACGGTTTTCTTGTCGACCCCCAAGGTAGACACCAGGGATTTGCCGAAATCAGTGACGATGTGGGCAAGTTGCACCAGCTCTTTCCCGATTGCAGCTTCGTAGAAACCTCGGCCGTTCAGGAGCAGTTCGGCGTAGGTCGAATGACTTGGGTTTGCCGTTCGCAAAGCAAGGGCGACCTGTTTACCGGAATGGACGTTTGCGTGGAGCGTGATGGCAAGCTTCTCTCGCTTTTCGCGTTCCGCGACGAAAATCAGTGATGTGAGTCGTCACGTTTTTGGCTTCTGCTCCTTTCCCAAAGATGCCTGATAGACTTGCTTGGTCACCGAGCTTGTAAGTGGGTTATCTTTTCCAAACAGGCGCATGCGTGGTTCGGTGAATGTCTAGGAGCTTGAGTAAGGAGACTCATATGAATAGAAAATTTGGAATTACTCTTTCGGCCAGCCTTTGGTTGGTTGCCGGAGCTGGAAACATAAGAGCGGCGACCTATGACTTTGCGAACTTGACCGCCTTCAGCCTGTCTTCGACGTCTGCGGGAAGCGCAACGGGTACGTTAATGACCACCAGTGGGGTTGTAAACCTGAATTACTCAGGAGACCTGACGACCGCTACGCAGGTAAACGATATGGGAACGAATTACTTTACAGGTTTCAATTCGGTTTATACCAACTCGACCGTATCGAATCTACCGACCCGCGCGGACATCATCACCTTGTCGGAGAGTTACACGGCGACGCCGAATGTGCTTACGTTTTCTTCGAGCGTAGTGAATCCGATTCTCGATATCGTCAGTTTGGGCAATCCGGGCGCGGCGGTTTCTTATAACTTCAATGCAACGCCCATCATTCTGAGCCAGGGTTCGGCTTACTGGGGCGGATGCTCCACATGTTTGAGCGTGAGCGGCAACTCGCTGATTGGCACGGAGGGTTCGGGCGTGGTCGAGTTTCTCGGGACGTATTCGAACCTGAGCTGGACGACAACCGGGGGCGAGTATTGGAACGGCTTTACAGTTGGGGTTGCGGGCGCGTCTACGGCCACACCCGAGCCGTCGACGATCGGCTTAGTCGCTTTGTCAGGAGCGGTCTTGGCTCTTGGATATCGCCGTCTGCGAAATCACCGCCCTGCTTAGGGGAGGGTCTCCGGGTTGGATGGGCGAAAGTTGATAAGTCTGACTTTGCCCTGGTGTATGCGATAATTATTCATGACAGTGTATAAAAATACACGACAGGCCATGCCCGTTACCGTATACAAACCAAATCTTCAGACTCGTGTCCTAGGCCTACGTTCCGATCTGGACCTTTCGACCGAACAGTTTGTCGGAACTTTGGAGCTGGCCCGGCAGGTGAAACAGTCGAGGCAGCGGTATGCTTCGGTTTTAAGCGGTCGCTATTTGAGTTTGCTGTTTGAGAAGCCTTCGCTCCGCACGCGCATGACGTTCGAGTTGGCGATCAAGCAATTGGGCGGCGACTGCGTAACGCAAGTTGGCCCGATTGCCGAGCGTGAGCCTCTGAAGGACGTGGCACGTAACCTGGCGCGCTGGACCGATGCGATTGTTGCGCGGACTTTCACGCAGCAAACGATCGAGGATCTGGCGACGTGGTCGGGGCTTCCGGTAGTAAACGCGTTGAGCGATTTGTATCATCCGTGCCAGGCACTCGCGGACATGCTGACGATCAAGGAGCACTTCGGACGCTGGCGCGGGCTAAAGCTCGCTTATGTTGGCGACGGCAATAACGTGGCGCACTCACTACTTCTTTGCTGTGCGCGGCTGGGGATGCACTGTTCGGTCGCTACGCCGGCGGGCTATGGACCGAACCCCGAGATTGTAGAAGCTGCCAGTAGGATTGCTTCGGGCACAGGCGCTGAAATCGCTATCACGTCAGACACTCGGGTTGCGTTGCGTTCCGCCCATGCGGTTTACACGGACGTTTGGGCGAGCATGGGACAAGAGTCAGAAGCGCAGGACCGCAAGAAGCTCTTTGCCGGTTACCAAGTCAACGAAAGCCTGATGGCGTTGGCGCGAAAAGATGCGTTATTCATGCATTGTCTGCCGGCCAAACGCGGCCAGGAAGTGACCGATGAGGTGATGGAATCGCCTCAATGTATTGCGTTCGACCAAGCCGAGAACCGGCTGCACGCACAAAAAGCGCTTTTGCTGATGTTGCTGCAGTAACTCAACGAAGCGCAGTCGCGCAATATCACGAATTTGAAAATGAACAAAACGAAGAGGGTAGCGCTCGCCTATTCGGGCGGATTAGATACGTCCATTATCATTCCATGGCTGAAAGAACATTACGGCTGCGAGGTTGTGGCCGTCTGCGGTGACATCGGGCAGGGCGGCGAAGAACTCGAAGGACTACGCGAGAAAGCGCTGAAGACGGGCGCGTGCGAAGTGTACGTCGAAGACATGCGCGAGGAGTTTGTCAGCGATTACCTCTGGAAGCTGGTACGCTCCGGTGCGGTGTACGAAAACAAATATCTGCTGGGAACATCCATCGCGCGCCCTCTGTTGGCGAAGCGACAGGCAGAAGTAGCTCTGAAGACCGGCTGCGATGCGCTGGCGCATGGATGCACCGGCAAGGGCAACGATCAGGTGCGCTTCGAGCTGACGTATAAAGCGATCGCTCCGCAATTGCCGGTGATCGCTCCCTGGCGAGAGTGGGATATTGTCTCGCGCGAAGACGCCATCGACTATGCGGTAGCGCATGCAGTGCCAATCGCCCAATCTACGACGAAGATCTACTCGCGGGACCGCAACATCTGGCACATCTCCCATGAAGGCGGAGAGCTGGAGAATCCGGCCAATGCCGCGCCGGAGCATATCTGGATGCTGACCAAAAGCGTGGCAGATGCACCTTCGAAGGCAGCTGAGGTGACGGTCGGATTCGAGAGCGGCATACCGGTGTCGTTGAACGGGCAGGGGCATTTAAGCGCAGTGGCGCTGCTGGAACAGCTCAACGAGGTCGGAGGCGAGCACGGAATCGGGCGTATCGATCTGGTGGAAAATCGTTTCGTCGGCATGAAAAGCCGAGGCTGTTATGAGACTCCTGGCGGAACGATTCTGATGGCGGCGGCGCGTGAACTGGAGGCGTTGACGCTAGATCGTGCGGCGCTGCATTATAAGCAGAAGCTGGCGCTCGACTACGGCGAGATGGTTTATAACGGACTGTGGTTCACGCCCCTGAGAGAGTCGCTGGATGCGTTTTTCGCCAAGCTGGCCGAGCCGGTGACGGGCGAGATTAGGATGCGTCTTTACAAGGGTACGCTCGAGCCAGTGAGCCGGGAGAGTCCAAATTCACTTTATAATCTCGACATCGCGAGTTTCACTATGGGCGCGAGCTACGACCAGAAAGATGCGCTCGGGTTCATCAACCTGGTGGGACTGCCAATCAAAGTGCGCGCATCACTCAAGCAGTAGCACGATGAAACTGTGGGGCGGCAGATTTTCCAGCGGACCTTCAGAACTATTTGAGAATTTCTCGGGTTCGCTTCATTTCGACAAACAACTGATTGCAGCCGATATTGCGGGCTCGCAGGCATTCGCACGCGCACTAGGCCGCGAAGGAGTTCTCTCTCAAGAAGAAACGGCGCAGCTGCTGGAAACATTTGAAGAGATACGGGAAGAATCAAAAGACCCGGACTGCTTTGAAGGCACAAAGGATGAAGACGTTCACACGTTTGTTATCCGCAAGCTGCATGAGAAGGCCGGCAAGGTAGCGGCGAAGATTCATACTGGGCGAAGCCGCAACGAGCAGGTCTCGCTGGATACACGGCTCTACTTGCGTGCGGCCTCGACCACGATGCTGGGAGAGCTATGCGATTTGTTGAACGCGCTACTGGCACTGGCAAATAAGTATCCAGATGCGATAGTGCCGGGCTACACTCACATGCGCCGGGCGCAGGCCGTACTGTGGCCGCATTACCTGCTGGCGTACTTCGAGATGTTCGCACGAGACTTTGGGCGTTTAGAGCAGGCACGAACAGGAGCGAATGTTATGCCGCTCGGGTCGGGTGCGCTGGCGGGAAGCGGATTTGCCTTCGATCGCGAAAAAATTGCGGCGGACATGCAGTTTCCGCAGATTACGCGGAACAGTATGGACGTGTCGGGCGATCGTGACTTCGCGCTGGATTTTCTGTATGCCTGCAGCGTGATTATGCTGCATGTGAGCCGGCTGGCGGAAGACTGGATTCTCTATTCGAGCGAAGAATTTGGTTGGCTCACGCTGGGCGACGGCGTGACGAGCGGATCGAGCTTGATGCCGCAGAAGAAGAACCCGGATTCGCTGGAGCTGATGCGCGGCAAAACTGGGCGGGTATTCGGTGATCTCACTTCGCTTTACGTGACGATGAAGGGCCTACCAATGACATACAACCGCGATATGCAGGAAGACAAGGAGCCGCTGTTCGATGCGCACCATCAGACGAGCGGTTCGTTACGGATGCTTACGGCCGTAGTGGATTCGGTGCTGCTGCATGCCGAGCGACCGCGTGAGGCGGCGGAAGAAAGCTGGGTGATCGCGACGGACTTGGCCGAGGAACTGGCACGGCGCGGCGTTCCCTTCCACGATGCGCATCAGCTGGTCGGTCGGTTTGTGCTCGAAAGTGTGCAAAAAGGCAAAAAGCCGGCGGATTGGACGGGAGAAGCGCTGGCGCAGTTTGCGCCTGAGTTCTCGCAGGACATGGCGCGTCTGCTTGCGCCTGAGCAGGGCATGAGGAGCCGTGAGCTGCCGGGCGGCACGGGACCGCAGTCGGTTAAACGAGCTCTCGACGAGGCGGCAGCAAGGCTGGGTAGAATGCAAGATTCGCTCGCTTGACGGCATGAACAAAAACTTCCGCCAAGGTCAGATTCTCAAAATCATTCGCGGAACAAATATTTACACGCAAGAAGAACTGGCGCGCGAATTAGGGCGGGGCGGAATCAATGCCACGCAGGTGACGCTGTCGCGGGACATGCGGGAACTGGGGCTGGTGAAAACCGCGGATGGTTATCGGCAACTGCAATCGGAACAAGCAGGGCCCAGGATTGCCGACGTGGTAAACGAATACCTGCTCGACGTGCGCATGGCGCAAAATCTAGTCGTGCTCCGTACTCTGCCCGGCAATGCGAGCGCGCTAGCGGTCGCCATTGACCGCGAAGAGTATGACGATGTGGTGGGAACAGTTGCGGGCGACGACACGATCCTGGTTATCACGCCAACAAGCGACATTGCCGAACAATTTCGGAAGCGCATGCTCAAGATGGCGGCCCGCTAAGCGCGTTTAATGATGATGAGCGTGGTCATGTTCCGAACTGGCGGTCATTTGGCAATTTCCGCCTGAGAGAACGCACGGGACATGCTCGAACTGAATCGTCGAGTGGTGAATCCCGAAGTGCCCCAGCGCTTCGTTGATGCGTTTCAGAATGCGGGCGCTGGATGAAGGAGGCATATCTTCAATCAACACGTGGCAGCTCAAGGCGTGAGTGCTCGATCCCAAGCTCCAGATATGAAGATCGTGCACGTCCAGCACACCTTCGACGATCGCCATGGATTGACTGACCTTCTTGATGTCCATACCGCGCGGCAAGCCTTCGAGAAGAATGTTGAGCGATTCGCGGATAATGCCCCACGCGGTGTAGACGATGAAGCACCCAAGGGCGATCGACAAAAGCGGATCGATGTAAGTTAATCCGGTGTAGCGGATGGCCAGAGCTCCAATGATGATGAGCACAGCGCCCACGGCATCGCCGACCATATGAATGACAGCCGCAGAGATATTGAGATCGCTTTTCTGTCCGCGATGGAGCGCCACCACAATTGCACCGTTTAAAACCAAGGCGGCGGCGGCAACCCACACCATCATCGCGTTATCGACGGGTTCGGGATGCATGATTCGCCCGGCAGCTTCCCAGAAGATGAAGAGGGAAATCACAACGAGAGTCGAAGCATTAAGGAAGGCGGCGATGACGCCAGCGCGTCCGTATCCATAGGTTTTCGACTGATCGGCAGGCCGCTTCTGGAGATAGAAGCCAATGGCGGCCAGAAGTAAAGCGAGAGCGTCAGTAAAGTTGTGGCCGGCGTCCGACAGCAGCGCCAAACTACGCGAACGGAAACCGGCATAGATCTCAAACGCAGTGAAGGCAAGCGTAGCCAACAGGGAGGCGCGCAGGATCCAACCAGTGTCGGGAACGTGCGAGTGTGAATGGGAATGTGCCAGGTGGATGCCTAATTCCAATTTACGATAGTTTGGCGGAAATGCCCTATTGCGGCTGCTGGTCAGGCGGTTTTTCACCCTTGCGGAGAAGGGTCGGCACCTTTTTCTTGTTGTCTTGCTCCTGTTGAGCAGCCCTCTTGTGTTCTTTCTGCTCGGAGGCTGACATCATAGTCTCGCGATCGCTCTTTTCCTTTGCGTCCTTAGCAGAGAGTTCGGAGCCGCGCTTCTTGGAGTCTTCAAGAGACAAGTCGTGACTATCGGTTGTAGTGTCGACAGCTTCGGCGAGCACGAATTTATAGCGGTCGAAGTCCCGCGGCTCGGTGGCGCTGATCTTGTTGAGCTTTTCAAGAAACTCATTTTCGGCAGCGATGACGGCAACCATGCCCTGATCTACCGTCCGATTGTGGCGCAGAGCGTCATCGGCCACTGAATCGATGGCTTCAATGATTTTCGTGTAGTCTTCTAGCGTGTTGTGAATGAAGATGCTGCGGCCAGGCTTGTCTTTAGCGAGATACTGCTCGATAAGGTCCATACGCTGGCGGGCGAAATGCACATAAAGGAGAAGGCGATCGTTCGGGGCCTGAGCCTCGCGGATTTGCTCCACCTCGTTGGCTGTCATGAAATCGCGGTCCTCCTGCGCGAATAGGCAGGCCGCACAGCAAAGGGCAGCAATCATCAGACGCCATTTCATTTGCGCATCACTCCTTCTAATAGTTTGTCGTGAATCTCTTCTAGCTTGCGCTCCGTGTATTCGGCCCAACCGCGGCGCGGCGCTTCGATATCGTCGATGAGCCCGTGCATTCTTCTTTGAAGATATGCGACCCGGAGTTCCGCTTTCTTGTAGGACTTGGCTTTGTGCGCCGCTCCGAGTGACTGAACACAAACGTTAAGAGCACTGGTCATGTTCTCGAGCTGTGCGTCGCCTTTCTCGATTTCGCCGGTGGTGTAGGCTTGCTTGGCGCGATCGAACGATTCTTCGGCGATGCCAACGGCCATATCAGCCCGTTTGCCAAGATCGTGTTCGTTATTCATTTCGGTGAATACGGTTTGAGTCGCTGCATTCTTTGCAATCAGCAAGACAAGACAGACCAAAAGCAGAGCGCAACGCAGGGACGGCATCACCTCTTGTTCTCCTGCTGCTCGAGGATGCGGCTGCGCTGACGGGCGACGAATTCTTGATCGGGGAATTTTCCGCCGCTTACAGCGAGGAACTGGCGATAGCTTTCGAGGGCTGGTTTGATCTGATGCAGCTTGTCGAGAACCATGGCGCGGTAGTAGAAGTCGCCTGGCTTCTCCGCGTGGAGACGCCTCACCTGGTCGAGGGCGGCGAGAGCTTCGGGAAGTTGATTGCTCACGACGTAGACGCTGGCGGCTTCATTCCAGGCTTCTACCGAGTCGGGCTTGAGCTTAGCAGCCGTGACGAACTGACTGGCGGCCGCGGGAAAGTTTCGCTTGTCTCGATAGATGCGGCCCAAAGCCATGCGCAGTTCGTAGTTGTTCGGGTCCGACGCGAGGGCAGCAGAGATTATGGGCGCGGCCCGGTCGGCTTGATTATTCTGAATATACGCAGCGGCTAAAGCCAACTGACTCGCCGGGGTGGGCGAGAGCGAAACCGCCGCCTCGAATTCGCGCACTGCGTCGGCAGGGCGATGCGACTGAAGGTACAAGCGCCCGGCTTCCTCGCGCGCGCCCGGATCCTGAGGGAATTGGGTGAGAAGGGCTAGTGCCTGATCCGAGTGATCGGCTTTTGAGAGAGCATCTGCAAGTTCCAACAAGTACGACTTAAGAGCCGGATCGAGCATGACCGCCTGAGTGTAGTGGGGCACGGCTTCGTCCAAGTTGCCTTGCTTAAGAAGAGATTCACCAAGGCCCAACTCAGCGGCGGCAGACTTGCTGTCCAATTTAAGCGCGGAGCGGTAAGCGTCAGCGGCTTGCGGTAAGTCTCCGGTGGCGAGCAAAGCGTCGCCAAAATAGCGTTGAGGTCGAGGTTGAGCTGGCTTTTGACTGGCGGCGTCGCGTAGCAGTGGAATAGCATCGCTTGGGCGCTTCTCACGCAGGAAAAGAATGCCAAGATTCAGCTCCGCCTCATACAGGCGAGGCTTCTCGGTAAGCGCATGCTGATACGACTCGATCGCTTTAGCGGTTTGGTGTAGACCAGTTTCGGCGAGGGCAAGATTAAACCAAGCCGAGTAGTCGTGTGGATCAGCGGCCGTCAGACGGGAGAAGACTTGTTCTGCCTGCGCGTAGTCCTGGTGATCCAAGGCCTGCAGGCCTGCGGCTTGCGGGTCGAGTTGCCCGGCAAGCGTAAACAACAGATAAAACTTCAGGAAGAGAAACACTTAGGACGGCAACAATTAACTCAATTCTATCGAGCTTCGATCGCGGTCCTTGGCAGCAGCGGCAGCTTCCCTATGCAGATGGCTCATGTTTATGCCCTGCAGCGCGAGAGCTACGAAACCGATGACAATTAGCGGAATGGTGAGCATGGCCCAGAGCACGAGGGAAAATCGCTTGGCGGGACCCGCTACTAGGCCAAAGATGATCAGGGTGCGGGCAGCGACCCACTGGAAGGAACCTAGATTGCCCGGCGCTTGCGGCACGATACTGCTGAGTCGTAGCAGAACCATCATGGTGAACGAAGCTGTCCAAGGGATGATGAGGTTGTACGCACGAACAACCATAAAAATCGGGACGATTTGCGCCGCCATGTACACTCCGCTCACTAGGAACGCGAAGTAAAGAAAGCGCGAGTGGCCGATTAAATGAAGGTCCTCGATGAGCGTGTTGAACCAGCGAGGCCAGGAGATGCCGAACACCAGCCGGAGTGATTGCTGGCGCGCATACATGGCGTACGCCAGGATGGCAGTGCAGACGAAGATGAGAACTCCTAGGATGAAGCCCGCGTTGCGCAACACGCCCGGGAGCCGGCCCATGTGAAGGCACATGAAAAAGCAGGCCAGAAGCCAGATACCGTCGAAGATGCGTTCGATGAGAGCAGAAGCAAAAGTAACAGAAATGGGAATGTCGTTTGATTTGGAGAGTAAGAAGCAGCGTATGAGTTCACCCGCTCGAAAGGGAAGCACTTCGTTTGCAAACAGGCCGACATAGATGGCTTCTACAGCCTGAACAAAGGGGATGTTTCGGATCGGTAGCAAGACGAGCTTCCAACGCCAGGCGTGTAGCAGATAAACGCAGACATCGGATGACAGAGCGGCGCACACCCAAGCCCAACGCATGTGGCGGATCTCGCCCCAGATCTGAGGCAGGGCTGCGCCGTTAAGCACCCACGCCATGCACACGAGAGAAACAAGATTCGCGGCGATGATCAGAGCCCACGAGCGAAATTTGCTGCCACGCTCGACAGCCCTGAAGGGCGGGGTCTGAGTGCTCAAGCAAACCTATAATAGCGCCGGGTGTTGCGAAAGCGCGAAAGCTCGAGCACGCTAAACATAGAGACCCATGGCCTGTTTCGCTTTACGAATGGTTGCTTCAGCGATTGGGAGGACGTGGTCGCGGCCGCGCTGCAAGACGCCATCGATGTAAGCGGGATCGGTGGTGATTTCGCGATAGCGGCGCTGAATGGGATCGAGACGGGCGATGACAACCTCAGCTACGAGCTTCTTAAAATCTCCGTAGCGCATGCCGGCGACACGCTCTTTTGTGATGGCGGGATCGCAAGCCTCAGCAATGTTTAACAGATTTGCAATGCCTGCCCCCATTGTCTCGGGATCAACCGCTGGTTGCGAATCGGTGGTAGCGCGAGCGATCTTTTTTGCGACTACTTTGGGATCATCGAGCAGAGCGATTGCGTGGCCACTGCCGCTGGCCGATTTGCTCATCTTCTGAGTGGGATCGTCAAGGCCCATTACGCGTGCGCCCACTGCGGGGAGGCGGGTAGCCGGCATTACAAAAGTGTCGCCGTAAAGCGAGTTAAAGCGGGCGGCGATGTCGCGCGCCAGCTCCAGGTGTTGCGACTGGTCTTCCCCTACAGGGACAACGGCAGCCTGATAGATGAGGATGTCAGCGGCCATCAGGACCGGATACTGCAGCAAACCGTCGCCTACTGCTTCCTGTTGCTCTGCTTTGGCTTTGAACTGCGTCATGCGGTAGAGCCAGCCGAGCGGCGTCACGCAGGTGAGTAACCAGGCGAGTTCAGCATGTCCCGGAACACTCGATTGGACTATGACGGACGACTGTTCGGGATCGATTCCGGCAGCGATGAAGAGCGCGGCAGTTTCGCGGATCTTGGCCGAGAGCTCGGCGGGTTTTTGGTACACCGTAACGGCGTGAAGGTCGACGATGCAGAAGATGCTTTCGTATTGGCTCTGAATCTCGGCCCAGTTTTTGAGCGCTCAGACA
>JAVHMZ010548362.1:0-13137 GCA_034782995.1 Amazona versicolor
TTCCCAGCTTCCGAATAGCCCACGATCTTGGATAGGTCGCGATTCCTTGCACGAGAAAAGCGCCGGGGCGAAGAAAAGAGGCCTTGACGGCGATCTCGAATTGGCTTCCCCGAAGTTGAGTAGTGTGCGGTACGACGGTAACAAGATCTCGATCCGAATCACCGTATTCAGTGCTCACGATCAACACCGGGCGAGTTTTAGCGGCTAACCCGAGATCATAGAGCCAAACCTCACCTCGACAAGGCGCCATCTTCTTCGCTGTCTAACCAGGCAAACAGTGACCGCCCCGATTCTCCGATTTCTTCATCCGCGATCGGGCCTGAGTCAAACGGCAAATCCCGAGTTCGGCGCAGGATCTCGACCGCGAATGCCTGCTTGTCATCTGCGGGCAATGATTCAAATGCTTCGAGAAGCTCTCCGGACCTTGTACTCATATGCTGGCGAACGTTCGCTATTACCTTCGTCTCCCAACTTAAACGATACCAACCAGACGACAAGAAAGGCGGAAGAAGTGCATATTCTCAGCCAGCCGCGCCGAGAGCTGTCTTAAGCGCGGGGTAGAGCGCCTGATACACGCGGTGTCCCGCGCGATACTTCGCCGCAGCTTCAGGCTGCGGCTCCACTCGGTTCACCTCGCGCACGGTGTTCCGGCACGCTTCGGGTACCGAACCGAATTGACCCGTACCTACCATTGCGAGTAACGCGGCTCCGAACGCAGAGCCTTCCTGTGTTTCGAGCGTGACTACCGGCTTGTCGAGAACATCGGCGAGCATCTGCCGCCAGAGCGGGCTGGCGAGACCGTTGCCCGAAGCGACCAAAGTATCGAGCTTTGCCCCTGACTCGACCATGGCTTCGATGATCTGACGGATTGCCAGGCAGACCCCTTCCAGCAGCGCTCGAACCAGATGGCCTGGACCGTGTCGAAGCTGCACCCCGACAAATCCCGCTTTCGCCTTTGGATCCATGATCGGCGCTCGTTCGCCGACCAGATAAGGTAAAAACACCAATCCTTCCGAACCAGGTTCTACCGCGGCGGCGAGTTGATCCAAGCGAGCGTAAGTTTTTTCGCCCAGCAAATCTCGCAACCATCGAAATGCCATCCCCGCTGACAACATGGCTCCCAGCAGATACCAGCGATCATCGGGGGCATGGCAAAAAGTATGGAGCCGAAGCTTTTCGTCGAAAAGCGGTTCGCGAAGTGGCGCGAAAACTTGTCCGCCCGTGCCGATGGTGACCGATCCTTGCGGCGGATCGATCAACCCGTTTCCAACCGCTTGCGCAGCTTGATCAGCGCAACCTGCGCTGACGGGTATACCCGGTTTGATTCCGAGTTTCGCGGCAGCTTCCGGGGTCAACTCTCCAACGGCCTGGGCCGACCGATTTACCTCCGGGAAGATCGAAGCGGGTAAATCGAGTTCGGTAATGACGTCTTCCGCCCAGCAGCGGTCACCCACGGCAAACAATCCGGTTGCCGAAGCGTCGCTCTCATCCGTACCGAAATTTCCCGTAAGCCGGAAGCGCAGGTAATCTTTGGGCAGAAGAAAAACTTTGGCCTGGGCCAAGGTCTTGGCCTCGTGGTGCCGCAACCAAACCAGCGTCGAAATCATGAAGCCGGCAGCCGGAGCAGTCCCGCACCTTTTTCCCAATGTTGGTAAACCGACTTTTTCTACGATGGCTGGAATCAGATCGGCCGCTCGCTGATCTGCCCAGATGATCGCCGGCCGAACGATTTCGCCGCTTGCATCGAGGAAGACTCCGCCGTGCATCTGACCGGAAAACCCAATTGCGCTTACCGGCGGATGGGACGCTTGCGCGAGAGCTTGGTGTACCGCCGCCACCGTCGCCTGCCACCACTGTTCCGGATCCTGTTCGGCGCGATTGGCCGCAGGGATCTGGATGGGGTATTCCGCGTTACCGATGCCGCAAATCCGGCCCTCCGCGGTGCAAACCACGGTTTTCACGCTGGAAGTGCCGAGATCGATGCCGAGTAGGAATTGCATATTGGGGGGATGCTCCGCAGCACCGGGCTATATTATTGCCGCACGAATCGCGAAAACGTCAATATCGCTCGAAGCCACGGAGTGCCAAACTCGGATCACCTCGGGCACGATTATGGGGAGGAAAAGGCTGAAGCGCCTGACGGCATCCTCCCAGGTGCCGAAATCCCCTTTACCCTGAATGCGACCGTTGAACGAAAAGACCCGCTCAGCGGTGTATCCTACGCCTGAACTCAAACCTCTTCTCTCTCTGCGTTCTACTATGTTTGAATTTGCGACTGCCACCAAAATTCAATTCGGCCGAGGCGTGCTCGGGCAAGCTGGACCAGCCGTTCGCGCTCTGGGCAAGCGCGCGCTCATCGTTACCGGTAAAAATCCCCAACGATCACGGTCCCTGCGTGAAAACCTGACGGCCGTCGATGTTTCGTTCGATCTGCTCGAGGTCACCGGAGAGCCGACGATTCAACTGATCCAAGACGGGATCGCTCGCGTCAGACAAGCCGAGGTGGTGATCGGTCTGGGCGGCGGCAGTGTCATCGACGCGGCGAAAGCGTTAGCTGGTCTCGCCACCAACCCGGGAGACCTTTTCGATTACCTGGAAATCATCGGGAGAGGCCAGCCTCTGACGCGGCACGGGCTACCCTGTATCGCGATCCCGACGACCGCCGGCACCGGGTCGGAAGTAACCCGGAACTCCGTACTGGGCTCACCCGAACACCGGATCAAGGTCAGCTTGCGCAGTCAGTTCCTATTGCCTCGTCTCGCTCTGATCGATCCCGAGCTTGCCTCTTCACTATCACCGCAAGTCACCGCCTATTCCGGCCTCGATGCTTTGACCCAGAATATCGAGCCTTACGTTTCCAGTCGAGCCAACCCGATCACTGACGCGATCTCGGCCGAAGGGATGCGCCGGGCCGCTAAATCCTTGCAGAACGCCTATGAACTCCGATCCCCGGAGGCGCGCGAGGATATGGCTCTAGCCAGCCTGTTCGGCGGGCTTGCCCTGGCGAACGCCGGCTTAGGTGCCGTTCACGGATTTGCCTCACCGATCGGCGGGGCGTTTTCTGCGCCTCACGGCGCGATTTGCGCCGCGCTCCTACCGAAAACCATGGAGATCAATGTGCGCGCGCTGACTCAGCGGGATGCCGGCGGGGCCGCTTTAGCACGTTACTCGGAGATCGGAAAGATTCTTACCGGGTCTGACCGCGCTTCTGCCGGTGACGGAATCGAGTGGGTGCGCAATCTTTGCCGGGGTTTGCGGGTTCTGCCCCTGAGCGAATATGGCGTCGCCGCGTTAGACGCTGACCAAATGGTTTCAAAGGCGAAGAACGCGAGCAGCATGAAAGCCAATCCGATCGAGCTGACCGAGGATGAACTCACCGAGATTTTTCTGGGATCGCTCTGAGAACCTTCCTGATAACCCCGAACGCGCGCACAACCAGTTGTGGATAACACAAAGGAGGTCGACGCCCAGCCAGAATTGATTTAACTATCGAAGGTCGATCGTCGCTGAGTAGTAATCCAAAATAAAAGTTCGCATGTCCGAAAGCCAAAAAGAATCTCACCTTGACTTGCCAATAGGCAACCAACCCAATTCGGATCAACTCGATTCCCAGGTACAAAGGGCTCAGGAACAGCTGCTCCAGCTGAAGCGACAGCAGGACGCCATCGAGAAACAGAAAAGAGAGCTTGAAGAGCTCAGTCGCAAACAGGACGAACTGGAAAAAGGGCGGGCGGAAATGATCGATAAGCTCACCCGTTCCATGGTCGTAATGGAGCGAGAAACCTACGAGGCGGAGAGACGAGTAGAACAGTTCCGCAGTTCTTCCACTTCCTTTTCCCAGCATCTGCGCGTCCTCGAACGCATCAACCCAAAAAGCTGGAACAACGCCGATCTTCACAAGGAATTGAGTAAAGCGCTGAGCGCCGTCGACGACGCCAGAACTGAACACAACAAAAATCTGACCAAGATCAACGCTGAAGGCGAAGGCGAAGTCATCGATCCCCTAACTCCAACGGAGTATTCGGAGTACTCGGGCAGTGAAGATCAGCAGTTCATGGTCTGGTTCAAGCGTGGCTTTGCCTTTACCCTCCCTCTCCTCATCTTCGGCGTCATCGCGGTTGCCGCGGTCTTGATCGTGCATTCTTTGACGAAGTGATGTCTCGGAAACGACTCGGTCATTCCCCGCTCGATGCTCAACAGGCGGAACTCGCCAAGCGTGAAGCCGAGTTACGCCGTCAAATGGATGATCTACAGAAGCTGATTCAGGATGCCCCCAAGAAAGCCGAGGAAGAACAGGAGAGGCTGCGCCAGGATCGCCTCTACCGTGCTTCTTTCCGGCGAAGCCCGATGGATTCTCCGGATATTCTCACCGATATCCGGCACGAAGACCTTTTCGATCAGCGGCCCCGACGACCGCGCCGTGCGCAACGGCGCGCCGCGCGTACCCGCTTGTTGGTGATGGTGCTCGGAGTATTAGTGTTGGTCGGCGTTGTCATTTTTCTGGCCATCCAGATGTTCAACAAGCTGTAGCGCCGCTGGCGTGGTTCGGCGGGAATGCTGGCAGTCCTCGCCGAGGTTTGATTTCGGGTCCGCCCGCATCTACTTCTTTAAGACCGGCTCATGAACGATTCGACCCAGTTTGACGTTAGCTACGTCGCGCAACTCGCCCGTATCAATTTAACCGCAGAAGAGATCGCTACCTTCCAGACGCAGCTCGCGCACGTGCTGGAACACGTTGAAAAGATCCAGTCGCTACCTCTGACCGGCGTGGAACCTACGGCCCATTCTTCCCCGATGTTCGACGTTTTTCGAGAAGATGTTGACCGGCCCAGCTTACCCAAGGAAACGGTGCTCCAAAACGCTCCTCGCCAGGCGCAGGGCTTGTTCATGGTGACAAAAGTCGTGGAGTAAAGCGGTGGAACTTTTTTCCCTTACTCTGCACGAGGCGCGTGACCTGCTCCGAAGAAAAGATATTTCGCCACGCGACTTGGTGTCTGCCCTGATCGATCGGGTCGCCGAGATCGACGAATCGATCCATGGTTATCTGTCGATCGACGCGGAACGCGCGTTGGCTGAAGCGGATCAAGCGGATGTTTCGCTGCCGCTTGGCGGGTTGCCGATCGCGTTCAAGGATCTCATCAGCGTTCAGGGGCAACCCTGCGGGTGCGCATCTAAAATCTTAGCTGGTTACGTGGCGCCGTATGATGCCACGGTTACCGCGCGTTTTCGGAAGGCTGGCGCCATCCCTTTCGGGCGCACTAACATGGATGAATTCGCCATGGGTTCATCCACCGAAAATTCCGCGTACGGTCCCAGTCGCAACCCGTGGGACAACGAGCGCATCCCCGGAGGTTCCAGCGGCGGTTCCGCCGCGGTCGTGACCGCGCGAGAAGCGTTGGGTGCCCTGGGTTCTGACACCGGCGGCTCGATTCGGCAACCGGCTGCATTGTGCGGGTGTGTCGGGTTAAAACCGACTTATGGCCGCGTATCACGTTACGGTTTGGTTGCCTTCGCGTCATCGCTGGACCAAATCGGCCCACTTACCCGAGACGTGGCGGACGCGGCCTTGCTGATGAATCATTTGGCCGGACACGACCCGTGCGATTCGACTTCATTGCGGCACGGCGTGCCGGATTACACGATGAACCTGAGGCAAGGCGTCCAAGGCATGAAGCTTGGACTCCCCAAGGAATACTTTATTGAAGGACTCGACCCTCAGGTCAGCGGCGCCATTCGAGCAGCTGTCGATCAATTCAGTCGGTTGGGCGCGGAGATCGTCGAAATTTCACTTCCTCACACTGAGTACGCGTTGAGTGCCTACTATATCATTGCTCCAGCCGAAGCCTCCGCCAACCTGGCGCGTTTTGACGGAGTCCGGTACGGATATCGCGCCCCGAACGTTGAAAATTTGACGGATCATTACGGCCGGACCCGGGAAGAAGGATTCGGACCGGAAGTCAAACGTCGAATCATTTTGGGTACATACGCTCTGAGTTCGGGGTATTACGACGCTTTCTACCTGCGCGCGCAACAGGTCCGTACCTTGATCCGAGACGATTTTACCAAAGCTTTTCAGACGGTAGACGCCATCGTTTGTCCCACTTCTCCCACACCGGCGTTCAAGCTCGGCGAACGCACAAACGACCCGCTTAGTATGTATCTCGCCGACATCTTTACCTTGGCTGCCAACATGGCTGGAATCTGCGGAATCAGTATACCGGGCGGTTTTGCCGACGTGGACGGAAAACGGCTGCCGATCGGCTTGCAGATCCTGGGCGACAGTTTTGCCGAGGACCAGATTTTGCGGGTCGCCGCCGCTTACGAAGCCGCTACCGATTGGCACCGGCAGCAACCGCAACCCGCCGCTTTGCCAGTGTGATCTTAAGTAGAAACGCGGCTCGTTGGCTGCGATTGCTCAAGCGACGATTGGGGTTGACCACCAAACCTTCGGATTCAGATCTTTAGCAGAAGCCGAACTTGGAATTACGGCTAAACGGTGTGGCCCGTTCAAACGTGACCCCGATGGCTTTTTCTTTGCTCAGACTCATTTTATGGAATTGCGCCTGATGTCGATGAACATAGGTTGTCGTACTCGTGCGATCGTAGCATGCGGCGAAAAGAGGCTCGGTCTGAGTTTCCCGTGCAAAGGGCGGCTTCGCTCCAATCAATCATCTGACCTGGTTTGGCGGAGCTGGCGGGAAAATGCCGTCTAGAACAATGCCCAGGTATTTGTCCACTTCTTTGGACGAGGGAGCGCCCAGACCAACAAAGAGCCGCGCGTAGAGAGGACCGTACAAAGCATCGAGCGCCCCTTCGACGCTCAAGCCGCGCACCGTTTCGCCGCGCCGGCAGGCCGCGCGCATCTTCGCTCGGCCCCAGCGCTTGCGCGGCAGAACCCAACGCTCGACCACTGCTTGGCGCAAGGTGGGGTCCGTGCGCGCTCCCGCCATCATCGCCGCCAAAGCGCCGCCCGCCGGGCCGCGCAGCAAGCGAGCCACTTGGTGGATCTGCGTTCGAAAATCCTGCCGCGTCGAGCCGGTGTCCGGGAAGGCGAGTTCGTCCCTGGTCTCGTCGAAGAACGCGTCCAACGCCAGTGCCGCTCGATCGGGCCACCAGCGGTAGATCGTCGTTTTGCCTACGCCCGCGCGCGCGGCTACCGCTTCAATCGCCAACGCTTCGTAGCCGCGCTCGCACAACATGGCGAAGGTTGCCCGCAAGATGGCAGTGCGGGAAGTCTCGCTGCGTGGACGGCCGCGTGAGTTGATCGTTGACTTCATGATATGAAACGCTAGCGTATCGTAAATGAACTGCCCGGCACCCTCTTGATCAACGACGGCGATTCCGGCATCAGAAGAGGGTTCGCCCGAGTGTACCACGAACCGGCAGCCAAGGTCATTAACGCCGGGTGCCGTGTTCAAATCAGCTTTCCCGACACAATCATCTAACCCTTCCATCCCTAAGTCGACCAACCCATGAGCATCCGATTGAAAACCGTTGGCATCATCGTTCAAGACATGGCTAAAACCCTCGACTTCTATCGGTTGCTCGGATTACCGATCCCGACCGGTGTCGAAGGCGAACCAAACTTGGACTTCGAAACGGATCACGGCGTGACTCTGGGCTTTCTCACCGCGGAGTTGGCTGCGCAAGCAGACCCCGCTTATCAAGCGGCAACCGGTGGCCAAAGTCTCAACCTCCAATTCGACTGCGACGCGCCGGACGCCGTAGACACCACCTTCACGCGCCTTACCGCAGCAGGAGCACCGGCGCACACCGCGCCTTGGGACGCATTTTGGGGTCAGCGTTTTGCGCGGGTGATAGACCCGGATGGCCGCGTGGTCAATCTTTACGCCTCGCTCTGAACGGGCATGCTATTCGCCCCACTGGCCAAGCCAAACTTCGTAGTAGAAGTGTCGATGGCAGGACGAAAAAGTCGTCTCGGTCCCCGTCTAAACCGACGAAAGCGCCGGTAGCTTCATCACTACGCCATAAACATCCTGCGCGATCTTATTAAACAGCGAGCCGGGGAAACCAACGCTTTCATGGATCTAGGGGTTGAGCGTTAATGAGCAAACCATCAGTCGAGCATTCCACTCGTCACATCCAGGTTCGATCCGTGGAACGAGGTCGCTTCGTCACCGGCCAAAAACATTACCGCTCGAGCTATTTCCTCTACGGTGTTGGTGCGCCCGATAGGGATAGATTTGGAAAGTTGCTCGGAAGTCATTCCACGCTGCGCACGGACGGCCCGTAGCATCGGGGTATCCACTCCACCAGGCGCGATCGAAGCAATACGAATATTATCCCTGGCGTATTCTAGCGCCGCCACTTTGGTGAGGCCCACAACACCGTGCTTACTCATGCTGTACGGCCCGATCTCCGTGAAAGCCTTGAAGCCAGAGACCGAAGCCATGTTAACGATGCATCCCCCGCCTTGTTTCAGCATCACCGGGATTTCGTACTTCAAGCAAAGGAACTCGCCCAACGTGTTGGTGTACAGCACATTGAGGAAATCGTCGGTAGGCTGTTCGTGGAGACGGGCCAGCTGCGCGTTGACGACTCCCGCGTTGTTGAAAGCCACATCAACGCTGCCATAAGTTTTCACGCAAGCCTCGACCAACGCACGCACGTCTTCCTCTCGACGCACATCGGCACGCAGGTACGTCGCCTCGCCGCCCAGTTCGCGGATGCCCTTCTCCACGGCCGCGCCCAGGTTCTCACGGCGCCCGCAAAAGAACACTTTAGCGCCCTGTTGGGAAAATGCTTTCGCCGTACCCTCTCCAATGCCGCTGGTGGCTCCGGTAATCAACACAACCTTACCCGCGAACCGGCCGTCCTTGGACTTTGCGCGGCCGGGTTCCGGTTCGGGAGGATGCTGGGTGTTGGCAGCTGCGCTGCCGGCCAGCCCGATCGTTGCCGCTCCCGCTACTGAAGTGAGTGCAACTTTAAGAAAATCGCGACGGCCTTTGATCAGCGTGAACGCGGGATCGATCAAGGATTGGGAAACGTTTTCTGTCATGGTGTCATCATCTCCGCCGAGCACAGCGGAGATTGTAGAATCTTGCGCAAAACGATAACGCTCAACTCACGCTGCGGCCGCGCCGCGCACCAAAAGCTTTCGGAGTAGCGCCTAAGAAGCGGCGGAAAGCATGGGTTAGGTGCGCTTGGTCGAAAAAGCCAACGGCGAACGCTACCTGAGCTAAGTTCATCTCGTTGCCGTTCTTCTGAGTAAGCAGGCTCCGCGCTCTTTCCACCCGCAAACGCACTACGTAACGATGGGGAGGTAGTCCCAAAGTAGCGCGAAAAAGCCGTGCGAAATGAAAAACGCTTAGATTTGCCTGATCCGCCATGTCCCTGATACTGAACGACTCACCTAAATGCGCCTGGACGTAGTCTATTACCCGCCGCACCTGAAAGGCCGACAGTTTGCCGCGCCCCGCGATTCTATTGCGGAAGCAACGCACTCCGTAATGGGTTAGCAAATGCAAAATAAAGCCGATTGTAAGCGCCTCCGCATAGAGCGCGCCGTTGGGGTTACCTTGCGCTAATTCTTGGCGAAATGCTTCGGCAAAACGCGTGATAACGGGGTCATTATGCCCGCGACGTGGCTGGAACTCAATTGAATTGACTGACACGTGGTCATGCCCAGCTACCTCCGCCACAAAATCGGGTTCCAGCGCAAACGCCATGAACTCAAAAGGGTCGCTCCAACGCGGGGAGTTTCTATCCCCGTGAGTTTGCAAAGCGAACTCACCCGGACGAAAAAATGTTTCGTGCACTTTCCCGCCGCCCAGCTTCCAGCCAAAAGGCGTCGCATGACGGCCTGTGTTTACGATTAAACGATGCCCAACCAATTGGTGGCTCTCCATTTCCAGCGGCGGGATACGATGAAGCTCGGCTAAAATTCCGCGCCACCCGTAGGGAGCACTCGCCAGATGGACTGCACCTGACGGGGCGGACGGATAAGTCTGCTGGGTAGCCGGATTAACGAGCAGGATTCGGCTTGCAGCAGATGATGCACCATCCATTGTACCACAACCTTAGCATTTAGTCTGGGCTAGGCTACTTGCATCGAGCGCATCACCTCGAACTTCAGCCGGAAAACAAGTTCGAAGCCGCGTCTAATCTGTACTTCTGAAACTCTCTCGAGGCAGCCAAAGCCCTTTTTGCTGGGCTAGACGTCAGAGTTTAACCAAATCAGCAACCCTACTAACCGGTGAGCCACTCCGATGAAAGTATACCAGCTAGTAATTCATGACTTATCGGGACACCGAACGCCTTATTCACAGAGAAAGATGACATCAGAATTTCAATCTGCGATCGATGGATAGTAATTGATTAAAGTTTAAATCTGGAGCTGCTCTCGTCTATTAGCAGGTGCAAGGATCATGATCGAAGATTGATGGACGGAATGTAATTACTCGCGACCGTATGGCAGCTTTGCGAATCTGGCTCACGGCGGCTTTTTCTCCCAAAGCCGCCGTCATATGCGCGGCAACTTAAAATCTTTCAACCTACAAACTGGTTAGTGCACGAAGCAAAGCCCAAAACGTGCAGGAACAAAAAGGCATTGATCATTTTACCGCCCGCGCCCTATTAACTAAATCTGCCAGCGAGCCCTAATAAGAACTTTTCCGCGACATTTGGAGCTTCTTATCGAGGTCGCCGAACCTATCGGTGCGCCGGCCAGATTCCAGCTTCGCAACTCCGAAATCCGCGGTTTTGGAGTTAGGTATTCAATCCTCCGTCTTTATTCCTCGTTGCCGCGTAAACTAGCCAAAACGTTCAGATCTTCCAGGGTGGTGGTGTCACCGGTCACTTTGCCGCCGCTAGCGACTTCCTTCAGTAATCGTCGCATGATCTTGCCGCTCCGGGTCTTGGGTAACGCTTCCGCAAACCGGATATCGTCCGGCTTGGCGATCGAACCGATCATGGACCCCACATGTTGCCGAAGTTTTTCCTGCAGTTCGGGCGACGGCTGCTCGCCCTGTTTCAAAGTGACGAACGCAACCACGGCTTGACCTTTGATCTCGTCGTTGCGCCCTACGACCGCAGCTTCCGCTACCGTGGCATGACTCACGAGCACGCTCTCGATTTCCGAGGTTCCCAATCGATGACCAGCCACGTTGAGAACGTCATCGATCCGGCCAACGATCCAGAAATAACCGTCTGAATCGCGCCGGGCGCCGTCACCGGTAAAGTAGGCGCCTTTAATTTCCTCCCAGTACTGTTTTTTGAATCGCTCATCGTCACCCCAGATGGTCCTGAGCATGGAAGGCCATGGCCGGCGGATGACCAGTTTGCCGCCCGCATTTGGTGGCACTTCGTTGCCGTCATCGTCCACGACCGCCGCATCAACCCCGAAGAACGGCAAGGTGGCGGTCCCAGGTTTCAAGGTCGTAATGCCCGGTAGCGGAGTAATCATGATCGCACCAGTCTCGGTCTGCCACCAAGTGTCCACGACCGGACAACGGCCACCGCCGATCACTGTGTGAAACCACATCCAAGCTCCCGGGTTAATTGGTTCCCCCACCGTCCCGAGCAAACGCAACGAACTCAGATCGTGCCGGTTCGGATACTCGTCGCCGGAGCGGATAAAGGACCGGATCGCCGTCGGCGCCGTGTAGAAAACCGAGACCCGGTGGTCTTCGATCAATTTCCAAAACCGATCTGGTTCCGGCCAATTCGGTGCACCTTCGTACATGAATACCGTCGCTCCGTTGGAGAGCGGCCCGTAGACTACGTAGCTGTGCCCGGTAATCCACCCGACATCGGCACTGCACCAGTAGATGTCTTCTTCGCGCAAATCGAAGACGTACTTTGTGGTGATCGTCGTTCCGAGCAGATACCCCCCCGTGGTGTGCAATATTCCTTTTGGTTTCCCGGTCGAACCGCTCGTGTACAGAATGAACAAAGGATCTTCTGAGTCCATCGGCTCCGGGTCACAATGAGCATCGACTTCCGCCAACTCCCGGTGCCACCAGAAGTCGCGACCTTCCCGAATGGAGATCTCGTTGTTCGCGCGCCGAAGAACGATTACCTGTTCAATTTGCTCGTTGTTCGCGAGAGCATCGTCGACGTTTTTTTTCAGAGGAACGACGGCTCCTCGCCGAAAACCGCCGTCGGCCGTGATCACCATCTTGGCCTGGCTATCCTTGATGCGATCCTTAATGGCTTCAGCACTGAACCCGCCAAAAATTACGGAATGGATCGCACCTACCCGCGCACAGGCCAACATGGCGATCGCCGCTTCCGGGCACATGGGAAGATAGATGATCACCCGGTCTCCTTTGGTGATCCGGTGCCTTTTCAGCACGTTAGCGAACTTGCCGACTTCCCGGTGTAACTGCTGATAGGTCAAAGTCCGGATTTCGCCGGGCTCACCCTCCCAAAGAATGGCCACCTTGTCCTTGCGCGGACCGGAGGCATGACGGTCGACACAATTGTAGGCGGCGTTGATCTCGCCACCCGCAAACCACTTGGCTTCCGGTACGTTCCACTCGAGTACGCGTTCCCATTTACGAAACCAGTGGAGTTCCTTTGCGGCAAGTTCCCCCCAGAAGGTATCGGGATCCCTCTCTGCGGCCTCGGCAAGTGCATTACGCGCCTCTCGGCTCGGTACATAAGCCTGGCGGGAGAACTCCTCGGAGGGAGCGACCAGGCGCGAGATCGAACAGCTGACGGGTTGGCAACGACACAGCGTGCGTGGCTTCCTGTCAGCGGGTATTCGGAAACAAGGGTACAAGCTACGCTCGGTTCTGCGCAGGAACATCGGCTTGCCCTCGAAAAGTTCGTGACGTGCGTGAGTGAGTTTACCAGTAAAGTGCCAAGTCAGCGCGTCCTGATGATATCGGGATTGTTCGAGGACATTCTGTCGTCTCTTCAGGCGTTTACCCGCGAAATGCGTGAGGCGCTTAAAGCCGTTGACGCCGCGAGCATCTCAGATGCTCTGGACCTCGCGGATATAAGGGGCGCGATGGCCGCCGCCTCCATCACCCACGCGGAAGCAACGCCGCGAGCGGCCAAGGGCATGCCGCGACACCCAATCCCGGCGGTCCTGCTTGCCCGGCTCGCCGTCGACACCACGGTCCGTGGCCGAGGCATCGGCGCATGGCTGCTGCGCGACGCGATGCTTCG
>JAVHMZ010548471.1:0-13133 GCA_034782995.1 Amazona versicolor
AGAACGGCTTCAGCTCGAGCCTTGCGACACCCTGGAAATGGAAAGCTCGGGTGAGCAAATTACGCTCCGTCCAGTCCGTGGCACGGGTCGGCTAACGGAGGAACAAGGTGTCCGGGTGCTTTATTCCGGGCAGGATTGCAGGCATCCGTGACAGACGAAATGGTAGTTCTGCTTCGGGAGGAGCGCGACTTGTCGAACCTCGGCAAGCACGAATGAAAAGCTTCTTCGATACCTCTGCGCTCGTTCCGGTTTTTTATGGCGATCACGTTCACCACATCACCAGCCTTAAGCGGTTCACCCAATGCAAGAAGACGAATGCGTATTGCGCAGCGCACAGTTTAGTGGAGGTGTACTCAGTCCTAACGCGCATGCCCGGGAAACACCGCATCAGTTCCGATCAGGCAATGCTGTTCATCGACAGTATTCGTGAACGGCTTTCTCCGATCGCATTGGACGGCGAGGAATGTGCTACGGCGCTGAAGGCTGCGGCTACGCTAGGGATTGTGGGCGGCGGTATTTACGACGCGGTGATCGCGCATTGTGCCCTGAAAGCTAAAGCTGACGTAATCTATAGCTGGAACACACGCCATTATTCGCTTTGTGGGCCCAGGGTGACGGGACTGCTTCGAACACCATACGTGGCGGGGACATAGCCGAGTTTTGTCCATGAGTATGCAGTAGGACGAGCGCCTCAAGTATGGATCTAAATCGCGAATAGTAGCCCGCTCGAGTTCTTGCATTTTGGCCAATCTCAGAGACGGATTCGCTACCTAGAGTTGCAGGACTATTCGGAGACCTTCGTCAACGGAGCGCTGCAGCCGCGGCGGCAGCGTACCGGCGTGCCCCGTCAGATAACTGCGATCGAGAGTCAGAATTTGGGACACATTGACAACGGAATCTCGGGGCAGGCCCACGGCCCGGGCGGGCAGCAGCACGTTCCCGGGAGCGTCCGCGAGCTCAATATTGCTGGTGATCGCGGCGACAATTGCGGTTTGTATTCGGCTGAGATTGAAGGAATCTGCCTGGACGACAAGCACGGGACGACGATAGCCGGGCTCAGAGCCCCGAGGTTCGGGTAGCTCCGCCCACCATATCTCCCCACGCTGGATCGCGCCCACGCTTACCAGGCGTCCTTGCGTATCGCCTTCGACTTGTGAAGCGTCCTCAATTGGGCGTGCTCGAGTGCCGGTTCCACTTTCGCTGGCCTTCGCGAATACACCTCATTGAGCCGTTCTGTTATCGCACTCCCTCCCTGCGCCTTCAGGAACTCCTCAATAGCTGTGGAGTACAGTTCACTCCTTGAAACGCGAAGCCGGCGAGCAGCGGCTTCCGCTCTTCGGAAGAGATCATCCGGCATCGACACGGCTGTTTTCATATCTTAAGTATAACTGGGGTTATACCAGCGCATGCTTGACCGTTATTTTACTCGGTTCGAGTCTCGACCGGGCTCAGCTCTTTACACCTTTATCCGGATTCCAGCTACCTTGCAGCTTGCGCGCGTACGCGATCTGGCCAATGTGATTCGCGTTGTGTGTGCAGAGATTGCCGATTATGTTAGCCCACTTGGCGATCTTCTGGTTGTCGATCATCCGGCTTCGAAGACTCCGCGGTAGTGAGCCGAAAGCGCAAGACGTGCCCGAGACGCCACGAAAGGGCGACATCCAAGAGCAGTGGCGCCTGATGGTGCTAGTTGAACACCTCTGTCTGGATCAGGTTTCTCGCGAAACGAGCACCACACGCGAGAGAGCTAGACAGGCTTTTGCGTTTTATGAGGCCGCAGGTCACGAGATGGTTTCGAAATTGTCGCAGTAAGTCCGCGGCCGGCTTTTGGGATTGAGCCAGCCGCGAGATTGTTATAAGTAAGCAGCTATCGCCGAGTTTCGACGCCAGCTCACCTCAATTCCCACAAACAACTGTGGATCCTTGCATGTGTGGGTTTGTGCAGAGCGGTCCGAGATGGGTGACGGAATTCGGCCGACTGATCATGGCGTTGGGTCCTGCGTTTTGCTCTCCGTTAAAGGGAGTTGGCGTTGCGGGATTAAACCCACACGGCGCCGCGTCCTGCGGATTGTTGAACCAAAAGCCGACGTGGAACGTGTGAGTTGGATCCAGGAGGGTGGCTGGATCGAAGCCGAATATCTGATCGAGCAGGATCGTCTTGATGGCAACCTCAGCATTGCCGTTCGAATCCGCCTGAACATCTGTTTGATACCAGGCCAAGCCGAAATTCTTGAAACTCGGGTCGACGGTTCCGTTTGCAAGCAGGTTGGTGTTCTGTGTTGTGAACAAGTCGAAGCCTAAGTTTGGTTTCAGGTGCTGGGCGCGCAGAATCAAAACGTCATTCAGCTGACCCCTTTGGACGATGACCTGGGCGGTGGGTGTGACGCCTCCCGGGCCGGCGAGGCAGGCAACAAACTTCGGTTGCGGTACGAGGTTAAACGCGATCTCGGGAACCTCCGCAGATGCGTGGGTGGCGATTGTTCCGAGGCCGATTACGGTAAAGGCGAGAGCGCCTAGCTTCTTCATGGGTAGTTTTCCTTTTCGTTACAACTTGTCCTGCCCCAAAGCTGCCGCTCCGGAATGCTCGGACTACGCCATACTGGTCTAAATCGAGCCTGTTCGTCCTAAAGCACCTCTAAAGAATTCCCAAATAAATTCCAAATCGGTGTGAAGTAACAGCGATCGTCACAATGGAGCTGAAACCGGTTAGCATCTACGAATTCGGCCCTTTCCGGCTGCAGCCAGAGGAACGCCTTCTGCTGCGCGAGGAGAACCCGGTTTCGCTCACGCCAAAAGCGTTTGACCTGCTTTTATTTCTTTTGCAGAATCAGGGGCGTCTCGTCACGAAAGACCAGATCATGGAGGCGATCTGGCCGGAGAGTTTCGTCGAGGAAGCCAACATAACTGTGTTGGTTTCCTCACTCAGGAAGGTTCTCGGCGAACGGGAGGCGGATGATCCATATATAAAGACGGTCCCGAAGAAGGGATACCGGTTTTCTGTACCGGTGAAGGCGGAGAGAGTCGCCGAGTCCGAGGCGGCTTCCGATGTGGCGCCCTCAAATCCGAATGCAACGCCCGAGCTGCCGGTAATCGAGCCAGATGACTACAAACGGGAGTACGCAGCTCCTGTACCCTACGAGCCGGAGAGCCGCGGGCGTTGGCGTGCCCGAAATTTGGCGCTGGCGCTTTTCCTGCTGACCCTTTTCCTTGTTGGGGCCGTTTATTTCGCTTTCCGGGCGGCAACTCCGCAACACTCGCTTGCGGTACTCCCACTTGAGAATCTAACCCACGACCCGAACAGCGACTTCCTCGGGTTTTCACTCGCCGACGCGATCATAACGAAGCTCGGCTTGGTGAGTGCAGTCACGGTGCGTCCTTCCTCGGCGGTCGAGAAATACAAGGGCCATGAGGTCGATATCAAGAGAGTCGCAGCGGAATTGAATGTCGACACGCTACTAACAGGCAACTTCATCAGAGACGGCGATCACCTGCGCATCACGTACCAACTCTTCGATGTGCATACATTCAAGATTCTCTGCCGGGATGTAATCGATCTGAAGTTTGACGAACTGCTGGCGGTTCACGATAGCGTCTCGCGAGAGATCATCACGGCGCTGCGGCTGAATCTGACACCTCTGGAAGCGAAGCGCATACAAGCAGACGCACCTGTGAACCCGTTGGCGTACGAATACTATCTGCGGGGAGTCGATCTGATGGCGAGCCATAACTTTCCCCTGGCGGTAAAGATGCTGGAGAAGTCGGTCGAGCTGGATCCGAAGTACGCTTTGACCTGGGCCTATCTTGGGCAGTCTTACACATCGGATGCAACCTTCGAGCTGGGCGGCCGCGAGCAGTATCGCAGAGCACAAGCAGCTTATCAGCGCGCGCTGGCACTGGAGCCGAAGCAAGTGGAAGCAGAAACGTTTTACGCGAATTTATTAATCGACACCGGGAAGGTCGAACAGGCTGTGCCGCTTTTGAGGGATGCGATTGATAGTAATCCTAAGAGTGCAGCCGTGCATTGGGAGTTGGGTTATGCGTATCGCTTCGCGGGAATGCTGAAGCAGTCACTCGCAGAATGCATGAGGGCGAGAGAGATCGATCCGCTGGTGAAGTCGAATGGTTCCGTTCTGAATACTTATCTCTACCTCGGAGAGTACGACAAATTTCTTGCGAACTTACCGAATGTGAACGGATCGAACTTTTTTCTTTTTTACCGCGGGTTTGGCGAGTACCATCGGGGAAATTGGAAACAGGCGGCGACGGATTTCGCTCGCGCTTACAAAGAAGATCCTACGCTCTACACGGGAATCGGCAGGGCTTTCGCCGACGGTCTCGCGAACAAGGCTGCGGATGGCATAGAACTGCTGCGGGGCCTAGAGACGCAGATCCAGCAGCGCGGCGTGGGCGATCCGGAGGCTACTTATAAGATCGCCGAGGCGTATGCGGTGTTGGGGGACAAGACCTCGGCCTTACGCGGGATGCGCTCAAGCGTCGAATCCGGTTTCTTTTCCTACCCTTACTTCCTGACGGATCCGTTACTTAACAACGTACGCGCCCCGGCGGAATTCTCAGGGATCATGAACACTGCACGGCAGCGGCACGAAGCTTTCAAAGAGCGTTTCTTTTGATGGTGCATATCAGGTTGAGGTCGCGCGCACGGGGATTCTTTCGCGAACAACTTTCAGTCAGCATTCAGGATGGCGCAACGCCAACTCCGCCTCTAATTCGCCCGCGATTGTGTGGACCTGCCTGAGCCGATGGCGAGTAAACGCCTAGTACGAAACTAACTTGTCCCTAGTGGATAGGGCGTGAGAGACTCGCTTCGTAGTTCGGATAGTCACACCGAGTGCGCACAGCCTACTGGAAGGCTGCGTCATTCCGCAAGCACGACGTTACAGGAGCAAAATGCAAAAAGTAAAATTAGCTTTTCTGTCCGCTGCAGTAGGAGCCGGCCTACTGCTTTCTTCGTCCGCGCGAGCAGCCACGATAACCGAGGATCTTAGCTTTACACTAAAGGGATTCGTTGATATCGGCGGCACAAATATCACCCCGCCGGATCCGCTCATTACGGGGTACATCACTGTTACTTATGACCCGACGCAGGCTTATGACAACGACACGACGAACATAGTCGTGCATTCGCTGACGGGTGTGACGGTCAGTTCTCCGCTTGGTTTCACATATGCGAATGGGTTCCTGGAGTTCGGCGGCACTCAGAACGATTCCGATTTTGTTGTGCGAAACACTAACGATATTGTTGTTGCCTTTGACGTCACAAATCCGGCCAATCCGACATTCCCATCGTGCGCAACGCCGGGTTATAGCTGCGGAACTTATACGGGCAGCAATAAAGTAGACGCTGCGGGATACACAGTGGCCGGGTACAACACAGGATGGTTTTTTGGCGCCCAGAGCACTGTCGTGCCAACCCCACCGCCACCGCCTTCCACAACACCGGAGCCTTCGACGGTCGCCTTGTTGGGTGCCGGGCTTTCGTCGATCGTCGCATTTCGTTATCGCACTTCGAAGAAAACAGCTTTACGATAATTACAAAGCAGCTAATTTATTCTGGATTGCGCGAGCATTTCGAATAAGTTAGCTGTATTTACTTACTGCTTGACGGGAGAGACCGTCAACTGCAGGCGCATTGTCCGCTTGGAGGCGGGATCGTCGGACGAGAACAAGACGGTCGGTTGTTTCAAGGGAAGAACGACGTTCGAGCCCCATTGATTGTTTCGAATAACAGGCGGGGTATTGGAGGTGCTTGATCCGGTACTTACCATCACACTACTGATATCCGCCTTAACGTTAAGGGAAACGCCCTTATCGCTTACTTCGAGATTGCGGCAGTCGATATCCACGCCGACGTTGAGTTGTTGCCACTCCGTGACGTTCCCGCTGCTGGAGGCAAACGGCACCTTTTCGCCGGCCCGGATGGAACTCGGTTCCTCATTGCGCATGATCATAGAGTAGGAGCGACTGTTGATGACGCGGTCGTTTTCGAGTTCCTGCACCGCAAAGTTAAGCTGGAAGAACGTTTTGGGAGTGCTTGCTGACTTGTCCGTCGCGGCAGCATTGCTTTGCGCCAAACATGGCAGACTTGTTAGTCCCATCAAGCCGAGCATAATCATTGATCGCAGCATGTTTTCTCCTGGGTGCCCCATCCGAGCCGAAGCGGCTTCATTTCAAGGGCGGTAATTTGAATTGGCTGTACCGGTCCGCCAAAGTTTGTAAGTTCTGCCGGGATATACTTGGCGCCGCTCCCGACTAAGTGAATCAACGCCTGCTCTTCGCTAGTGATGGGAGTGGGTGCCGGGAACTGCGGCAGTCTCGGTGCGCTTAGCTCTTTCCGGATCTGCCGCGCTCTTGTCGAGTTCATTGAACTAGGCTTGCGAATAGGCGAGGTCCAAGCCGGTGAAACAGTTCGCGCCGTTAACACCGTCGTCGCGGCTTGCGGGCTGGTTTTTGTTTGAGGCGACCGCGTCGGCCACCAGAGCCAGGAAACCACGACCGCCACCAGCGCTGCCGATGTCGCGAGTAGAAGCGGCCACCTCGTATTAGTGCGCCGGGTGCTCTTCGTCACCCGAGCCAGAACGCGCTGCTCGAGCCCTTCCACCGCGGATGCCGCGCCGTAACTGGCTAGGGCATCGTCTAAGACTTTGTCGAGCTGGTCCCAGTCTTCAACCATGGCTGCCCTCCAGTCGCAAAAGTTTGTCTTTCAGTAGCGCCCGTGCTTCGGCTAATAGCCGCCGCACGGTGCCCTCGGGCATGTCCATGATCTTGGCGATCTCGGGCGATGTCATTTCCCCAATAGATGAAAGCGCTAAAGGTCTCCGCAGTTTTTCAGGCAAAGCATCGATGAGGCGATGAATCGTCCGGCTGCGTTCGTCAAGAATGACTGTACATTCCGGGCTGCTTTCGCCTGAAGCGATTTCATCCTGTTTGTTGTCGTTGGTGAGAGGCTTGGATGGTCTCCTACTGATCGCGAGACGCCAAGCCATTCGGGCCAGAAATCCTCTCTCATCTTCGATGTGCGTCCAAGCTCCCGTACGAAAGAGTTTCAGGAAGGTGTCTTGCGCCACGTCTTCGGCGTCTTCGACATTCCGCAACACAGCGTACGCGACGCGAAACACAAACCGGGACTGCCGCAGCACCAGCAGGGTGAACGCCGCTTCGGGATCACGGGCCGCTTCCCTGCCTAGCAAATCGGCCCACTCACCGGCTGCTGTTCTGGACATAGCTTCCACATCCATGTTGCGCTACATCAGCTAAGACCACTCGAATCAAACATGCGCTCGCTTTTTATAGCTAACGCGGATCGATTCAGCATTTAGGCAGCACGCTTTGGCTAGGCAGCCAGTGGGGAAACGTCGAGTTTCATACTTTCATCTCCGGGTTTTTAGTAGTCTTTAAACGGATCGAGGAGAGACTTCCGAATGAGGACGTCCCTAACTTACCAGGGTCGGAGCTAACTTAGGAATCGACATTCCTCGACATTTCAGTCAGTTAAGGCGGATGTCGTGTTTCGTCGTATTGTGTTCGCCCGGCGAGGATATGACTCAATGGCTAGGGCGACGCAAATTGGTAGCTCTGGAAGAGGAGGGTGGCGCTACCTAAAATGGATTTCCACGGGGCCCAGTTCTTTTTCGAACAATGGCGATGCCAATGGTGCATCGCCAGAACCGTCTGATCCTTTGTAACAGTATGTTCGCTTTACACGTGCGCATGCGCAGTGATAGACTGACCGCGGTTCGTCTTCAAACGTGCACGACTTCAACGAATGCAGCTTCGCTGGATGAACCGGAGCTGCAACTTGGTTTTCAATAGGAAACGCAACGACGAGGAGATCACTGTGGAAGCGAAAGATCAAAAAACAATGGCCGCGAAAGGCGAACGCGCTAACACAAAACGAACTCTGGTTGGCCTGGGAGTCCTTTTCCGTCGTTAATCTTTCTTTGTTAGGAAGTGGAAAATAACTATGCCTACTGTCACCACCAAGGACGGCGTCGAGATTTTCTATAAAGATTGGGGCCAGGGGCAGCCGATTGTGTTCAGCCATGGATGGCCGCTGTCGGCTGACGACTGGGATACACAGATGCTTTTCTTCCTGGCGCACGGCTACCGCGTAGTCGCGCATGACAGGCGCGGGCACGGAAGGTCGACGCAAACAGGCGATGGTCATGACATGGACCACTATGCTGACGATTTGGCAGCTGTGATCGGGCATCTAGACCTGAAGAACGCGGTGCATGTAGGCCATTCGACAGGCGGCGGTGAAGTGACACGTTATTTGGCGCGGCATGGTCAGAGCCGAGCAGCGAAAGCGGCGCTGATCAGCGCAGTGCCACCGCTTATGCTGAAGACGGCCGCTAATCCGGGTGGCTTGCCCAAAGATGTCTTCGACGGCTTGCAGGCGCGACTTGCGGCCAGCCGGACGCAGTTTTATCAAGAGCTTCCGGCGGGACCCTTTTATGGCTTCAACAGGCCGGGCGCTAAGGTTATTGAGAGTCTGATCTGGAACTGGTGGCGGCAAAGCATGATGGGCGGCGCCAAGGCGCATTATGACGGAATAGTGGCTTTTTCTCAGACTGACTTCACCGAAGATTTGAAGAAGATCACAATACCGGTGCTGGTGATGCACGGCGAAGACGACCAGATCGTTCCGTACGCAGATGCGGGACCACTATCCGCTAAGCTGCTGCCGCATGGCAAGCTGAAATCCTACCCGGGCTTTCCGCATGGGATGATCGCAACTAACGCTGAGATCATCAATGCCGATCTGTTGGCATTTCTGCAAAGTTAGACACGTCAGCATTATTAGGAGCGTGCTAGCTTTTGTGGCGAGCTGGTTACTGCTGCCTCGATTTGACGCCGATATGGCATGCGCCAGCTGAGGTAGTTGCGAGTGCGTTGCACCTACACTATCTGGAATGGCGAAAACGGTTCTTCTGACGGGCTGTGGCTCAGGAATAGGATTGGCTGCGGCCGAGAGATTTGCGGCTGAAGGCTGGAACGTCGTTGCAACTGCCAGGAATCCATCGGTTTTAGACGAACTCGTTCGAAGATACCCGCTGATTTTTCCGCTGCGGTTGGACGTCACTGATGAACGTTCGATCGTTGAGGGCGTGAGCGCTGCGGTGACGCAATTCAGTTCGTTGGACGTGCTGGTTAACAACGCGGCTTACGGCCTGTTTGGGCCGTTGGAAGGCGCGAAGAACGGCGAACTTGAGGCAATCTTCCGCACAAACTTTTTCGGCACAGCGACAATGATTCGTCACGTGCTGCCGCAGATGCGAAAGCAGCAGAGCGGTGTGATCGTTAACATGTCTTCCATCGGAGGACGCATAGCAACGCCCTTTGCTATCGGGTATTACGCTTCGAAGTTCGCTATCGAGGGCTTCTCCGAAACACTGCGCTATGAAGTCGCGCTGCACGGGATTCGCGTGAAACTGATCGAACCGGCGCATTACAAGACCGGTTTCCTCGGCCGGCGACTACAATTCACCGCGCATCCGGCTTATGAGCAGGCACTCGCGACCTACATGAAATGGGTTCGGCGCGAGGAGGCGAAAGCCCCTGAGCCGACGCCCGTGATCAATGCGATTCTGCGCGCTGCCAACGACAGCTCCCACAGGTTGAGATATCCCGTTGGAGGAGCATTGCTACTTTTCATGCACAAGCTGCTACCAGATGGTTTCTGGCGCGGGCTCAACACTCTGGGGATGGCAAAAGAGCCTAAGTAAGTTGGCCGGCCTCTTCGCTTCCGTCGCTTGGCGAGTGGCTGTTCCGGGTCTTAGAATGGTTTGAGAGCTGTGGAAACAACCGAGACCGAACGCGAACGGGACAAGCATAGTCCTGAGCGTACGCCGCTGCAAGACGACGCGAAGCAGCCGGCCGGGAAGATTGCCTTCTTTCAATACCTGACGGTCGGGGTCTTCATTTTCCTGGTGTCAGGTTTTTGGAAGCTGCAAGTTCAGAACCCCGACCTTTACAGCGAAGCGGCTGAAAGAAACCGCATCAAGAGCACTCCGATACTGGCGCCGCGCGGGAAGTTACTTGACCGCGACGGGCGGGTGATCGTCGATAACAAAGCCTCGTATTCGCTCCTATTGAATCGCGACCAGATTAAGGCGGAACATTTGCCGGCGATCGCGGCGGCCCTACAGCTTGATTACACGGATCTCGCGGCAAAAGTTCACCGCATGAGCGGGAACCCCCAGATCATTATTAAGGATCAGCTGACGCGCGACGAGATGGCGTGGGTAGAGTCGCACCAGGACTCGAGCACGTTTCCGGAAATGCAGGTGGTGAAAGCGTGGAAGCGTCAATATCCACAGGACGGGTTTGCGGCACACGTGACAGGTTACGTGGGCGAGATTAGCGAGTCAGAGCTGAATTCGCCGCAGTTCATCGATTATCACCAGGGCGATGTCATTGGCAAAGACGGTCTAGAGAAGCAATACGACTCCGTGCTGCGCGGCGTTGACGGCCAGCAGAAGGTGCTGGTTGACAACATGGGACGCGAGCGGCAGGCTCAGGACGCACAGGAAGCGGTTCCGGGCAAAGACGTTCGAACAACGCTTGATCTGGATTTGCAGGCAGTGGCCGAACTGTCTATCGAAGGTAAGCGGGGCGCGGTGGTCGCGATGGATCCTCGAACGGGCGAAATTCTGGCGATGGTCAGCCGGCCGACTTTCGACGCGAACAAATTTACCGGGCGCATCAGCCGGAGCGACTGGAGTGCGATCGCGGAGGACGTTCATAAGCCGCTGTTGAATCGTGCTACGCAGGCGCAACTCGCACCGGGCTCGACGTTCAAACCGATTATGGCTTTGGCGGGACTTGAAACCGGGGTGGTAAATGACGAAACGGAGTTCCATTGTCCGGGCGGGGCTTCTTTTTACGGCCACTACTATGCGTGTCACAAAAAGGGAGGCCATGGAACCATTTCGCTGCACCGGGCGATCGAGCAATCGTGCGACGTGTACTTCTACAACGTGGGCAATCGATTAGGAATCGATCGGATTGCGCACTATGCCGAACTGGCGGGAATAGGGCATAAAAGCGGGGTCGATTTACCAAACGAGACGCAAGGCACCATGCCTTCGACGAAGTGGAAAATGCGCTTAACGCGGCAGAAGTGGTATGCGGGCGAAACCATTTCCGTTGCCATCGGACAAGGCGCTGTGACGGTGTCGCCCTTGCAAATTCTCTCAGCGTTGGGAGGTATCGGCATCGGCGGAAGATGGTACAAACCGCACCTGATGCGCAGCGATGCACCCGTGCTGTTGCGGCAGGGTGACTTTAATTCGGATAATCTCGAGCAGGTAAATCTCGGCATGTATGCCGTGGTAAACGGCGCAGGAACGGCACATGGAGCTGCGCTGCCGGGAATAAAGGTTTGCGGCAAGACGGGCACGGCGCAACTTGCCGCCACAGAGCGCACAAAAGGCGCAAAGAAAGGCAACTCGCTGGCGAATAACGCTTGGTTTGTGGGCTTCGCGCCCATGGACAAGCCCGAAATCGCGGTCGTGGCTTTGTTCGAGAACGGTGAAGAGAGTTATAACGCAGTTCCCATTGTGCGCGATGTGATGAAAGCCTACTTTGACAAGAAGGCCAAGCAGAATAACTCAGAGATGGAGACTGCCACTCTCGGTCCGCTGAAATCATTGCGCTTGCTGCCTGCGACAACGGCGGCTGCTCTTACCGTGCCGCTCGAGACAGGGCTGCTTCCGCGGTGAGTCTCTATCGTTCGTTCCGCGATCTGGACTGGTCCCTGATTGGCGTCACGCTCGCGATCTGCGCATTGGGCGTTCTCCAAATTTATAGCGCGACTCAGGGGACGAAGTGGCAGGATGCCTGGTGGAAGCAGATTATCTGGGTAGTCACCGGCATCGTGATGATGTACGTGACAGCGAACATCGATTACCACACGCTCTTGGGCAGCATCTTCCCTTTTTACCTAGGCGGGGTCGCTCTGCTGCTGCTGACGGAGTTTGCCGGCAACAAAGTATTCGGCTCAACACGCTGGATTCGCGTAGGCGGGTTCACGCTGCAGACTTCGGAGTTCATGAAGATAGTGCTGATCCTACTGGTCGCGCGATTTTTAGCGGACATGCAGGGTCGGAGTTTGGAATGGAAAGACTTAGGAAAACTCGCGGCGTTTGTGGCCGTGCCGCTGATTCTAGTGGCGAAGGAGCCGGATCTCGGAACATCGCTGACCTATTTGCCGATACTTGTCTGCGGCGTTTTGATGGCAGGAATACGTGCCAAGTACCTGCTGATCATCGCGGCTGTCCTGCTTGTTACGGTACCGATCGGGTATCATTTTCTTAAGCCGTATCAAAAGGATAGGCTGGTCAGTTTTGTAAATCCTGATCGCGATCCGAAGGGAACGGGTTTTCAGGTAATTCAGTCGAGAATTGCTGTTGGGAACGGAGGGATGTGGGGGCGTGGGGCTAAAGACAGCTCGCAAACCCATTTGGGATTCCTGCCGGTTCCGCAGACAGACTTTATCTTCTCGTCGTTTGCCGAAGAGCATGGGTTTGTGGGAATTGTAATCGCTCTGGTGCTGTACTTCCTATTGATCATGGAGGTGGTTCAGAGTGCGCAAGCGGCCCCGGACCGGGCAGGACTGTATGTCTGCATGGGAGTTGCCGCTTTGTTGTTATTTCATGTGCTGGTAAACGTTGGAATGGTGGTGGGCAGAATGCCCGTTACAGGCATACCGCTACCGCTGATGAGTTCCGGCGGATCCAATACATGGTCGATTTTCCTGCTGCTGGGGCTGGTAAACAGCGTCAGGCTGCGCAGGTTTGTAAACTAGCCCGGTCTTCGGAATGAAGGCCGGTTCGACGTAAGGGTCGAGGCTGAGAAGGACGACAGTTCGGATTGCCGCGATATTTCGCTGTTTATTCAGACCGATGTAGGCGTAAGTGAAGCGCGAGTGTACTGAGCGGATCTCCACTCGCGGACAGCAACAATTTTGCCTTTAGCGTTTCCACGTAGGAGACCGAAGACGTAGCAAGTCCGGGATTTTTGTACTCTCAGGATCGGCCTCAAAACAGATAGCCCGGCAATTTGCAGCGGGGCAGCTTGGAAATTCCCGGGATTTGGCGACGGGGAAATCT
>JAVHMZ010548573.1:0-13125 GCA_034782995.1 Amazona versicolor
GTGGTTGGCGGGCTCGACAATTGTAGCGGGAACAATCGCGCGAGTTCATCAGCGTTGTGTCGGCGCACCTAATCTCATACGGCCGCGCGGTCAATCAGTCTTCAAAACCAAGAACCGCTTTCCCAGACCGCGCGATGATGACAACGGTAACCAGCGTGATCCATCAGGCAAGAACACTGTCACCCGCAGCGAGAGCCGCCGCGGAGTTGCTGCTTGGGCCCCCGCTCGACGAAAGGGAATCGATCAGCGTGCAGGCGTTTGAGCCTGCCCCGGTTTCAGAGCAACGCAGGCTTGAACTGGCGGCAGACCTTGCGCGGCTGTTCGCCGTAGTGGACTTGAGCCTGAATCCCGCCACGGTAATGCAGAGTAGCCGGCCCGCTTATCGCACCCACCGGTGAGGATAACCCTGGATTCTACTATTCTTGTCAGCGCTCCTGCTATGGAGTTTCTGCAATAGGTCAGCATTTTGGTGCTCACCGATGCTGAACTGATTCGGCGGCTTCGCTCTTGAGGCCATCATTGCAGAGCGGCACTGCGCGAAATCTCCTCAGGACATCCCTCTGGAGGTGATCCAAGCCTTCTCTGTCCATTTCCCATCTGATCCTTTCTCGAAGACTTTCCGTTAAGACAAGCCGCAGAGACCTCCACACCATGTGGAGATGGCCGTCAACGCCAGAGTATGGTTTCGATCACCTCCGCCCAGCGCCGGGCTTCCGAGTCGGGAGGCCGGACTAAAGGCTCGCGGGGGAATCCGGAGTTGGCGCAGGAGAAAACAACATTGCCCAGAGGATCGAGCTTGGTGATGAAGCCGCCCTGAGCATTCAGACCGGTGACGATCAGGTTGCCGCTCCCATCCGCGGTGAGGGAGCTGAGAGTTTGCCCTCTCTACATGGGCACGCGTATGAGCTGCTCAGCCCGGAAAGCAGCCGAGGCGGCAATGGTTGAAGCTAATGCTAACGCTATTACGCGGCTAGGAGGCAAGGGCGCGATCCCTATCGATTTTCGCGTTGGAAGCTCATCACGCCGACACCAAGAACATGCGCGAAATCTCTCTTATTCAGACACCTGTGCACGGATGTTGTTCCGCAAGCTTTGGGCCGGAACCTGCGTGCGTCCCCTCGACATCGGCCGATTCAAGCCGAAACTCTCTTGAACACCACAAAACCCCGAGCCGGCACGACCACGTTAATCGCGCCGTTGGCAGCGGTGAGAGACGCCCCGCCGTTCCCTACGTTCGCACCACCAAAAGAGTTCGAGTCGCTGTTGAACACTTCCTGCCATGGGCCGGAGGGGAGACGCGCCGCGCCGGCGCCGATCACATATCCATGGTCGAAGGGGGCGTCGTTGAGACTTGCGACGACTAATAACTGTTGAGCCGGCGCGGAGCGAGTGAAGGCAATCACGCGGTTATCGTTATGCGTGTGAATGACGTCGAGTTGTTTGGAGCGGGCGGCAGGATTGCTCTTAACGAAGCCGATCAGGTCCCTGTAAAATCGATAGAGCTCCTTGCCGGCTCCCGTGCGCCCGCCGATGAGGTCCTCTTTGTTGGCGAGGAAATCGTTGTAGCGGAAATAGTTTTGCGCGCCGATTTCTTCGCCCATAAAAAACAAGGGCGTTCCGGCGGACAACAACGACATGCCGCATGCGAAGCGGCAGCGGGCCTCGGCATAGGGGCGCGTACCGTCGGTCAGAACTTTGTTGACTGCGGTCAGAATCGTTCGCTCGGTATTCTGGCCATTGCCGGCCTCGTCGTGCGTCTCGTGATAGACAATTTTGTTGTATTGCGTCCCCAGCAGCGCGCCCGCGAAGTAATCCATACTTAGCTGGCCATTGGCGCCGTAGCCCGCGCTTTTGATCAACCGGGCATAGTTATCGCCGACGTTCCCATCTCCTATCAAGTGGTGGTAAAAATCTGCGTACCAGATAGCGTCAAACCCGAGGCCTCCCTTGTCGGGCGCCTCCGTCATCGCGCTCCAACCTGTGTAGTCCTCCGCGATGAGGAACGCTGACGGGTTGAGCATCTTTACGGTGCGGGCCAACTCGCGCAAGAGTTTGATGCCGAATCGATTGGCGGCAGCGACGCTCGATCCGTTCGCGTGGAGGCGGTTGTCCTGGTGAATCGCGCCGGTCAGGTCGACGCGGAATCCATCGATGTGGAAATCATCGATCAACGCGGCGGCGCTGCTGGTGAACATCTGGCGAATCACCTCTTCGCTATAGCGAGGAGCGAATCCACTGGAGCCGTTGTCAAGATAGCCTCCGTCGGGAATGCCCGGATAATTCGAGAGCCGGCCTTCGTACCAGGTGAACAGGTTGTGCTGGGGCGCGACGTCCGGATCGGAATCATAGCCCCATTCGGTGCGCTCGGTGCCCGAGTCAGGATAATGGTTGTAAACGACATCCAAGAGCACGGCGATGCCATGTTGATGACAAGCGCGAACGAAGTGCTTGAGTTGATTGGCGCCGCCTGCACTCGACTGCAGACAAAAGTAGAGAGAAGTACCGTAACCCCATTCCGCATCGCCGTCGAACTCGAGGATCGGCAGCAGTTCTACGGCGTTGACGCCGACGTCGACCAGGCTTTGGACGAAATCAATCGCATCGAGGAAGTTGCCGGCCGCGGTGGAGAGGAAGCCGAGCGAGCCGACGTGCAATTCGTAGATGATCAGGTCTTGCAAGTTGGTGGGCGGCTTGACTCCGGATTGGTATTCCGAGGCCCAGAACTCATCAGCCGGGATCAAAGTCTGCTTGAGAATGCCCCTGTCGGTTGCGTCGGAAGTAACTTGGTCGGGATCCGAAATAACCGAGCAACTGACAATTCCATCCAAGTCAAGATACGAGCCGCTATAACGGCCGCCGCCTGGGTCGGAGGCGCCGCGGCCCGCCTGATTGCGTGAGAAAATATCGACTTTGTAAGTGGTAACTCCCTGCTCATTTACCACGCGGTACATGTACAGGCGGTTCATGAAATCGTTGAAGTTCGCCAAAGCGGGGGTGGCGGCGATATCGCTTTCCCATAAGCGGCTGGGGGCCGGCTTCAAAACCACCGGAGGAATGGATGGATCGATACCGGCGCCGTCGTCGGAAATGTAGCCGGTGGGCGTGCCGCTTGTGGTGTCGAACGGGGCGAAGACAATGTCAACGCTCTTGGCATGGGGCGCCCAGACGGAGAAACGAAGGCCGGGCGTCGCGGATCGGGCCTGGAAATACTTTTGGGCGCCAATGCGGCGGCCGGTCGCGAACCAGTACTCCTGTTCGGTATGGGCCGCAGAAAGAATAAAACTTCGGTAACGCTCGCTCGAGTTCCCATCGGGTACTTCCGTGACGATCACCCAGGTATTAGGAGCGTCCGGTAAATTGGCCACGACACCCCATTGAAAGACGACGTCCGCGCCGCCGTGAGCATGGCCTTCCGGCACATCGTAAGGATCGTCATTGAGGGCAACGCCGGCGGTGAAGGCATCGCACCCGGTTTCGTCGATCACCTGGGACATCGGAAGCCTCGACCATTGATTCGTGAATCGTCCGTTTCCGTCCCAGCTTCCGGATAGGCGGACATCCGTGAAACGATGGCGCCGGACGCCGGTGTGGAACGTAAAGTTGACAGTGATGTTACTCATCCGATTTCCTCCTGAAGCCAGGGACTTAAAAGCCCACAAATTAGTGTTATGACACTCCTCTCAAAAGGTGCGACAGAGTTTGTTTACCGTAACACGGAAACGGTCTCGAGCCCGATGACACTAAACCGCCAGGAGATCTCCGCCATGCCGTGCGCCACTCCGCCTGACTTCCCTACGCGCCCGCGGCATTCCGTGTATCATGGACAAACCGCAGCCAGCGGGACGCCTTCCATGTCTTCCGACGATTGCGAGAAGGACCTCTCCCGCGATCGTACCGAACCGCTCTCTCAACCCGGTCGGGAACCGCCTCTGCTTCAACCCGGCGACCTGCTCGGCGACCGCTATCTGGTTGTCCGGTTTCTAGCGCGCGGCGGCATGGGCGAAGTCTACGAAGCGGTCGATCAACATCTGCAGGGCAAGCACATCGCACTGAAAACACTGCGGCCGGAAATCGCCGCGGAACCGGAGATGCGCTCCCGCTTCGAGCGCGAAGTGCTGCTGGCGCGGGAAGTGAACCACCGAAACGTCTGTCCCACGTTCGACCTCTTCCGCCTCCAGACGGAGCGTGGCCCTCTCCTCTGCCTGACGATGCGCCTGCTGCATGGCGAGTCGCTGCTTGCGCGGCTGGACCGGCTGGGGCCGATGCCGCCGGAAACCGTCCTTCCGATTGCCCGCCAGCTCGCCGCCGGTCTCGATGCCGCCCACTCCGCCGGGGTCATTCATCGCGATTTCAAGCCCGGTAACATCGTGCTCGAAGATTCCGGCGGCGAACTCCACGCTTCCATCACCGACTTCGGCCTGTCGCGCTTCCACTCCGACTATACGATCGCGCGGGTCGGCGCTTCGCCCGGCACGCCGGGTTACATCGCGCCCGAGCTCTTCGAAGGCCGCGTCGCCTCGCCTTCCAGTGACATTTACTCCTTCGGCGTGGTGCTCCACCAGATGCTCACGGGACGCCTGCCCGGTGCTAAATCCGCGTCCGTCCATGTACCGGCTGACTGGGACCGCGTCATCCAGAGTTGCATTCATCCGAATCCGGCGGCGCGCAGTCCGTCGGCTACGGAAGCTCTCTCGCCAATCGATCTCGGCCGCCGTTCCCGCCCCTTCACCTTCGGGCGGCGCCGGCTTCCGATCGCTCTCGCTGCCGCCGCGCTGATGGCCGCGGTCCCGTTCGCCATCGGCCCGATCGATCGCGCGCTTCACCCGCTTCCGCAACGCCGGTTCGTCGCTGTAAACTCCGTGCCGGCCGGTCAATCGGCCGCGGCCGCCGCGAATCTCAGCACGATCGCGGACGCGGTGGCTGCGCAACTGATCCGCGCCGAGTCCCACGTCAAGGATCTACTGATCATTGGCCCTCGGGAGAACGGTGCGGCCCTCGGCGCCAATCTTCTGCTGGAGCTGGATTTTGACAACCAACACATGCTGCGGCTCGATCTGCTCGACGCGGCTTCGCGCAAGAGGCTCCGGCATCGCGCGTTGCGCCTCGAGCCCTCCGCGGTCGCGCGCCTGCCCGATGAAGCCGCCGCGGCCGCCGCGGATTTGCTCGATATTCCAGCCCCCGCCGGGAAAGCGAGCGATCCGCTTGCGGGTGTAACGCCGGGCGCTTACCAGGCCTTCACAACGGCTGAAGAGCTGTTCAAGCAGCCCAATGATTCGGGCCTTGCGCAGGCCATCGAAAAATACCAGGAAGCGCTGGAATTGGCTCCCGATTTCGCGCTGGGCTATGCCAAGATCGCCCGCGCGTATGCCCGTCAATACGCAACCGCTCATAAGCCGGCGTCGCTTCTCCTGGCGGAGACGAACGCCGAGCGGGCGCTCGAGCACAACCCCGAGATGCCCGCCGGCCTGCTGAGCCGCGCGCAAGTCCTCACTTACTCCGGGCATCCAGGGGAAGCGCTCACCCTGCTCAACCAGGCTCTGAAGCTCGATCCCGGCAACCCCGACATGCTGTACGCGCAGGCCCTGGCGTTTCACAATCTCCATCGCCCCGCGGACGAAGAAAAGACTTACCGGCTGATCATCCAGCAGCGCCCCAATTACCACTTCGTCTACAACCAGCTTGGTTCGTTTCTCTATCGCAACGGGCAGTATGCGAAAAGCGCGGAGGCGTTTCAGATGGCGTCTCAAGTGGCTCCGCGGCAGGCGCTGCCGCTCGCCAACCTCGGCGCGGCCTACTACGCGCTAGGCCGGAGAGCCGAGGCGGCAGCCGCTTTTCACGAGAGTCTGGCCCGCGGTCCCACGGAGATCGCTTTTCAAAATCTCGGTAACATGGCGTTCGAAGATCACGATTACCGGAAGGCCCTCGGTTATTACGGCAAAGCGGCCGAACTGAAGCCCAACGAAGACCTGACGTGGCGCAACATCGCCGACAGCCACGCCGTTCTCGGCGACCGCGCCGCGATGCTGGAAAATTACGGGAAGGCCGCCAACGTTCTGTCGCAGCGTCTCAGCGCCAATCCGAAGAATGGGCTCGGGTGGGCGACGCTCGCCTTTTACCACGCAAAAATCGGGCGCGCGGCGGATGCAGCCGCTGACTTGCGCCAAGCCGATGCCAACGGTGCCACGGATATTCAATCTCAGTTTTTGGAGGCGCAGGCGTTGGCCGTCCTCGGCCGGGCGCCCCAGGCGATTGACCTCCTGGCCTCCTGCGTTAAACAGGGGCTTTCTCCCGTGGAGGTCGATCTCGCGCTCGACCTGAAGACGATTCGTTCCGACCCTCGCTATCTCCGCCGCATGAAGTCTCAGTCCAATTTGAAAAGGAGCTCTCCCTCATGAACGTCCGCATGCTGGCGCTCTGCGCCGTTTTTTTGACTGGCTGCCAAAACACAAACACTCGTAAACTGGCCGCTACTCCCGAAGCCTCTAAAACCATTCACTTGGGTTTCACGGGAGTAGGAGACTTGTTTTTAATAGCGAAAAAAGGCGACACAATCAAGTGGAAGCAAGGAACGCAAACCGCGCCCGTTCAGTTCAAGCATGGCGTCAGCCCGTGCGCCGCTTCCTCCCCGGCCGGCGAATGCCAGATTACTGCACATAAAGGATATTACGCCTACAACTGCACTGGTTGCACAGACCCAGGCATAGGAGTCGGCTCAGATGATGGGATCACGACCACGGCATACCCAGTTCCCAAGGCTATTCTGCCGAGGCCCTATGCCAACCCGCCCGCTCCCCAGGTCTGGTGCGACACGAGCACCAATACGGCCCATGTAGATCCTATCACCGGCCGCCCTGGCGACAGCTTCGAGTATCAGTATCTCGGAAGCGAGGATTTCAGTATCAACTTAGCGAACGGCACTTGCGCTCAAAGTGATGGGCCTCATAATATCGCCAACGCAGCCTGTACTCTGAAGCCGTCGTACGCGCCACAGCCTAGCTACAAGGTGCACGTCAACGGTTGCGCAAACGACGGCACCGGTTCGCTCACGCCTCCAGGGAACGTGCAGTGAGCGGTCACTACCCACCCCTTACTCGGCCTTCACATCCAAACACGCCAGGTAGTAAGCCGCCAATCGATAAGCGGTGTAGTAATCGTCGACGTGAATCGCATCCAGCCGGTCGCGGTTGCTATGGAGGACTCGCCACGTATCCTGCGTAAGAGAGTGAATGGTGATTACCGGAATTTTCGAGGAGAAGAACTGGTGCGTGTCGTCGTCGCCGACCTTCTCCACGTTTACGGCATCGACCCTGACGTGAATGGCGGAGCCGACCTCGCGCAGTCGCGCGACCAGGGCCGGCGTCGAACGGAGCTCCCAGACTTTGACGGGCGCGAGGCCGAGACACTCGAGACTCACAAACGCGCGGATCGATTCCTTCTGCTCGGCTGTCAACTTCTTCACATAGCGGGAAGAGCCGATGGGCCCGCGCTCCTCGGCCGCGAACGCGACGAAGACATAGGTGTGCTGACGCGAGTGGCTCTTGAGCGCCTGATAGAGCGAGGGCAAGAGCGAGACGCCGCTCCAATCATCCACGATGCCGGTCCATGCTCGGCGAAGTCGAAGTGGCCGCCTACGACGATGGTGGATTTTGTTTCTCCGGGGAGCGTGCAGATCACGTTGCCTGAATGCTTGTCGATCGGCTGCGTTTCCGGGGCGCAACCGGCTCCCTCGAAAAAATCCCGGATAGTATCCTGGCGTCGCCGCGCCTCGACGAGCCCGCGCTCAAGACGCTCTTTTACCAGGGGCTCTAGAACCAGTGCTACTTCGATGTTTTCAGCGAAACTCAGGACGGCAAGCAGTCCAACGACGCCAGCCGTTCGAATACAAGTTGGCAAGAAAGGTTCAAAAGCAGTGTGACATAGGCGCCCGGTACAGTCCCAATAGTCGTTCGCTACAGGCGAATGGGAAGGATCTCCGGAGCCGGTGAACTAAAAAATAAGTCGCAGCGCTAACTGAACCAGCCGGGGATTTTGACTCAACGTGTTGTATACCCCAAAATTCGGGGATGTGATCGTACTCGAAGCCATGCCTTGGAAGGCGACCATATTGAACGCGTTGTAGAACTCGCCGCGAACCTGAAGATTCACCTTCTCGTGCACGCGAAAGTTCTTGTAAACGTTCCAGTCGAAATTGGTCTGCCCGTTTAAGCGCAAGACGTTCCGGCCAAGAGTGCCGAAGTTGCCAAGCAGTGGCTGATAAAGCCCGAGATTCGCGGCGAAGGTGCTGATTCTGACACCGTTAACTAAGGTCGTGCCCAGCCCGGAGGGGTTGCCCGCGGAGCCGGCCGGCTCAGGCTTGAAGCCATGAATCGCCCCTGCAACATTGGGACGGTCAACCGCCGATCCGCCCAGCGCCGCGATCGGGTCTGACAGTCCAAAGCGCGGACCCGCAAAGATGTTTACGGGAAAGCCGGATCGGACGCTGCTAATCCCGGCAAAAGACCACCCGCCGGCAACTGCCCTCAGAAAGCCATTTCCGGAGTTCCGGAAGAACGGCAGTTCGTAACTATGACCTATCGTAAGCGAGTGCGTGACATCGAATTGAGAGGGACCGCGGTTGTTCCGGTTATCGAGCGGGTTTTGTTGATTTGCCGTATCGTTCACCAGCACGCCCAGTGCGTCGGAGTTATCGTCGATTGATTTGGCCCACGTGTACGAAACGCTCAGATAAAGACCTCGAGTCATGCGCTTTTGAGCCTGCAATTGGAGGGAGTGGTAGTTGGAGTTAGCCGAACTCTCCAGATACCCGACTGTGTTATAACGCGGGTCATACCGATTGCTGTATGCGGTGGCGCCGCCGCTCAATCCGGAAAAGGCGGACTGAAATTGCGAAAGCCGGGCCTGCTCGTCCGCTAGACTGGTTGCGGGCGCCACGGGGTTGGCGATCAGGTTAATGGGGCGGGTGCGAGTAAGATACGTGCCCTTTGTGCCGACATAAGTTGCTTTCCAAACCACGCCCACAAATTCTCGCTCGACGCCGAAGTTCCATTGCTGGACTTGCGGGTTCCTGAGATTCTGCGCGATTGCAGGGCTGATCGATCCGAAATTCCGGACAGTGGTCGACAGCGTCCCTACGGATGCCGCGGTCTGCTGCTGAATGGTTGCCGTTCCCCCAAGAAGATTGGCATAGCTGTTGCCGCCGGTAAACGCGGCTGCCCCGGTCAAGCTCGCCGCATAGATGAAGGGGGGCAGAAAGCGCTGATTTGTAATCGGGTTGAGATAGATGAAGTCGTAGGCGATCCCATAACCACCGCGCACCACCGTCTTGCCGTCGCTGGTAGGCGTATAAGCAAATCCGAAGCGGGGCGCCCAATTATTGTTGCTGTTGAACGAAGGCCTTCCGGTAACCAAAAGTCCGAGCGGGCCCGCACCCGCCGCGCCGTACGCGGTTTGATTTCGGAGATCCAAGTTCGAGATCTTCTTATTGCTCTCGATGGGACCGCCCGCCCACTCGTAGCGGACTCCGAGGTTCAGAGTCAGCTTACGGGTAAGCTTCCAATCGTCTTGCGCGAACGCAAACGCATTATGCACCACGTTGTTTCGCACGGAGTTCCCGAAGTTCTGGGTATAAGTAGCAGGATTACCCGCCGCGAAATCCGCGAAGGTATTGAACGTTAGGCTCCCGCGCAGATTGCTGTCGAAAAACGAATCCGCGTCGAGCGCGTAGTATTCCGCTCCCACTTTAAAATTGTGGGTTCCGCGCGTAAAGGAGAAATTATCCGTGTATTGGTAAGTCCGTTGTTCGCGCCCTTGAGGAAGAATGTTTGACACGCCGATAGAAGTAACGGAGATATCGTTGAAGGTGATTTGCGGGCCCAGCGCATACGGAGTCTGGATCTGGAAGTTGGGTTTGCTCTGACCGAATCCAAACCGGAACTCATTGACGGCAGCCGACCCGAATAAGTGCGTTTCCGAGAGGGTTGCCTCGCGGGGGTGATTGGTGCTTCCCGCTCCGAAACCTGGAAGGTTGCTATTGATGAAGGTCAGGCCCGAGGAGGAGGTGGCTGAATCGAAAAGGCCATAGCGGCCCCAAAGGGTATCATTTTTCGTGACGATAAGGTCCAAGCGATAGGAAACCTGATAAGTATCCGATAAGTTCGGCGCGGAAGCTTGAATCTGACCGGAAGGACTCGAGGGCAGAGCGTATTGCTTGACTAGAGCCAGAGAGGTTGGGTTCGTGACGGAAGCCAATTGCGCCGGCGTAGGCACTGTCGCGATCTGAGCCTGCCCTGCCCCCCGCGTCTTGGTCCCTTCGTAATCTACATGCCAGAAGAGGCGGTTCCGGCCGTTATAGAGCTTTGGGATATAAACCGGTCCGCCAACTTCGAAACCGTAGATGTTGTTGCGCAGGATGCTCGGTTTTCCCGTGGTGTCGAAAAAAGACCGGGCATTGAGCTTATCGTTCTCGAAGTATTCATATAATTCGCCGTGCAGATCGTTGGTGCCGTTTTTTGTGATGTAAAGCACCTGAGAGCTGGAATTGCGTCCGTATTCTGCGTTGAAGTTATTCGTGATGACCTGAACTTCCTTCACGGAGGCGAAGTTCAGCGGTCCAAGAGGCCCGCCGGTTCCGGTTACCGACACATCGGTCGCGGTAATACCGTCCACAGTAATGTTATTGCCGCGCCCGCGGCCGCCGTTGGCATTGAAGCTCCCGCTGCCCAGATAGGGGTTGTTCGCCGACACCGGCGCGACTCCAGGCGAGAGGAGAGCAAAGTTGTTTGGGTTCCGGCTGACGGGAATCTCCTGGATCGTTTGCCCGGTGACGGCATTCTGAATTTGGGCGTTCTCCGTGTCGAGCTGGGTCACGGCGTCGCTTACCTCGATGCTTTGGTTAACCTGCCCGACTTGAAGGGTTAACCTAATAGCCGCCGTTTCTCCCGTTCTCACGGGCGCCCTCGCCACCGCTGCCAGGAAGCCGGTCGCTTCCGCGCGAACTTCGTAGGTCCCGATCTGCAGCAGATTGAAGGCAAACTCACCCTGGGCATTTACGGGCTGATCGCGGGTTTGACCCGTTTCGACGCTCTTCAGCGTAATTTTCGCCGTGCCCACCGCCGCGCCGCTCGCGTCGACCACGCTTCCGCGCAGTTCTCCGGTGATTTGCGCGCGCAGGCCCGCGGATGCTGCCGCAATAAGCGCGAGTCCTAACGTGCTTCGAAAAAATCCCACTCTTCCCACCATCACAGTCTTCTCCTTCGGGTGTTGTAGCCCCTGTTGTGGCTATATGATCTAACAGAACAGAAGGGAATACAACATGGGATGGTTCACGGCCCCCAACTACCGAATCCTGCCGCGGCTGCGGCGGCGCCTTTCTCCCGCCGGCCAAGCCCCCAGCCATGCCACCAGCAGTCCTGCCAGAAGGAGCAGCGCGTTCCTCGCTTGTCCGGGATTTTCGAACGAATAAGCAAGGCCAAAAAAACCTCGAACCAGAATCACCAGAACAGCAAGGAGGAACAGAAACAGCAGAACGCGCGCCTTGCCCGCTACCGCCAGCAACACGAGCAGCAGCCCCAGTATGCCCAGCCCGAAGAGCCAGCCTTCGAGCGCATTTCCCGTCCAGGGCAGGTAACCCAGCTTGAGATCCTCATTCCGGCTTAACAGCGTGACCGCCGAGACCGCAATAGCGATGGCGCAGAGCAGCGTGGCGAAGATCCAACTGTATACGCGAAAAAAGCCTCGGACAAATGCCACTCCCCTGCGCCTCCTCGTTTTGGCAAAACTGACAGTCTATCAAGCTTGCCTGTTCCGGGCGCCCGGCATGTCTCGTCGTGACGCGCAAGGGATTGCTTTCGCCGACGAGGTCCAAACATCATTCGCGAATCGATCGGGGCGCAACCACCTGACTCCGTCGCTGCTCACTTGCCTTGATGATTTCGTTCATGTCCCCCGCCGGGCGAATCTCGAAAATGTTGCTATACGTCAGCGCCGGATGCCCGCTGATGAGCTGTACGGCATGGTTGTCCCTCGCTTCCAAAATGAAAATGCGCCGAATTGTTCCTCCGCTTCCGCGTACGGACCGCTCCAAATTTATTTCAGATGCCGAATCCGCGCTCGCAGGAATTGCCGCTCCCGTTCCTGTTCGGTCAGCGCCGGAGCTTTCTCATAAGAGGAATAACCGCCTCCGAATTGTTGGATCCCATCAAAGCCGCACGCTTCGAAAAATCTGGACGTGGACGCGCATCCATTTCTCCAGTAACAGGAACGACGGCCTGCGGTAGATTGACAATCACGAGACAATCGAGCGGGAGGACCCTGGCAGTGAGCATCATCGTGGACATCAGACCCGAGGCCGAGGCCGAGCTTACCCGTCAAGCGGCTGCCCAAGGCCGGGCCATCGAAGCCTATGCGGCGATTTTGCTCGAACAGGCGGCTCTCGTTCCCTCGCCACAACCGCTCCGTCGCACCGGTCAGGATTTGATTGATGCAAGCGCCGGGAAAGCGGAGAGACGAACTCGAAGCATGGATTGAAACCGGTCTATCGGTCCTGTTTTCAGGGCGGATTCTTTCGCTTACACGATCCATAGCGGAACGATGGGGCTCTTGGAGGGTCAGCGGCAACTCGCGGGAAACCTCTCAACGTGCCGGATGGTCAGATTGCGGCTACCTCGCTGGAACATGGCTTGACAGTCGTCACGCGGAACTTGAAAGATTTCGAACAGCTTGGCGTTTCTATCCTCAACCCATGGAGTGGCGAATGAAGGTCGACTGCAACACCAGTAGCCGCGACCAGCTCAATCTCCATTACACTCGCGGCTATTCTCGGCTCTTTCCAGCAAATGAACGTAAGTGGCAATCCAGCGGAAACTCCGAAGATGAATGTCACCAATACCAGTCCCTGGCGAACGAGGGAAGGCCAGTCCGTTTGCTGCAATCCCAGGGGCAAGTCCAAAAATCGTAAAATCGCACCCAGAAAGCTCAGCACCAAATACCAGTGTTTTGGTCTCATAGATCCTCTGCGCTATTCTAAAGCAGCTCTTACCGGGATACTCACTTCGCCCTTTCACGCCGCTCTCCCCCAATTCCCTCAACCACTTACCTCTTCCGCCCTCCCTCGCCCTGCTACCGTTC
>JAVHMZ010548682.1:0-13122 GCA_034782995.1 Amazona versicolor
TACTCGGCTTCCTCGGCGCGGCCGGTCGAGGCGACGACGTGCCATCCCGCCTTGGCGAGGAGCGCGATCGCGACCGAGCCGACCCCGCCCGCCGCGCCCGTGACGATCGCCGGGCCGTGCTCCGGCCTCGCCCCATGCTTCTCCAGGGCGATGGCGGCCAGCATGGCGGTGTAGCCTGCGGTGCCGATCGCCATGGCCTCGGCGGCCGTGAAGGCGGGGGGGAGCGGCACCAGCCACTCGCCCCTGACGCGCGAGCGCTCCGCATAGGCGCCGAGGTGCGTCTCACCCGTGCCCCAGCCGTTGAGCACCACGGCGTCGCCCTCCTTCAGCCCGGGGTGGGCCGTCTCCTCGATGACGCCGGCGAAGTCGACGCCGGGGATCATGGGGAAGCGCCGCACCACCGGCGAGCGGCCCGTAATGGCGAGGCCGTCCTTGTAGTTCACGGTGGAATGCGAGATGCGGACGTCGACATCGCCGTCCATCAGTTCCGCTTCATCGACGTCGCCGATGCCGACGCTCTGTCCGGCATCGCCCTTGTCGATTCGGATTGCCTTGAACTTCGCCATGGCGCATCGCTCCCTTTCCCACCCGGTCCGCAAATGATCCTGTTCGACATCCCTCGTCAAACCGCCCGGGTCGATCGGGCATGCGACCCGCGCTTGCGGCGCTGGCCCAAAAAGGACATGTTCGGACGTGAGCGTACCCGCGCCGAGCGTCGCGTCGGCGGCCGAGCAGCCATGGCCCCGAACCCTGCGTGCGAGCGCGTCTCGATGACCCAGGCACACGAGCCCACCTCATGACCACCAAGGCCAGCTTCCTTTCCACGACGGCGCCCGCCGCGATCTCGCGGTTCATCGGCCGGATCCTCCTGCCCGCGGCGGTCCTGGCCTGCACGCCGACTGTCGGCGCGCTCGCCCGGCAGGTCGTGGCGGTGGCAAGTCCGTTCGAGGTCGGGGGCAGTCCGAGCGGCAATTACCTGGCGGCCCTGGTGGCCGGCGCCGAGCGCGACACGGCGGCGGCCGCGACGTTCTTTCGCGAGACGCTGCGCTCCGACCCGCGCAACCCGGAATTGATCGAGCGGACGTTCGTGGCGTCGCTGTCGAACGGCGACTTCGATCAGGCGCTGGACTTGGCCCGCCGCCTGGCAGGCTTCGATGCGAAGAACGGCCTCGCCCATCTGGTCCTCGGCGTCGGCCAGCTCAAGGACGGGCATTGGATCGCCGCTCGCCGCGAGTTCTCGACCGGCGGCGCCGGACGCGAGAGCGACATCACCGCGACCCTGCTGTCGGCCTGGACCTATGCTGGGCAGGGCGACGAAAAGCGGGCTCTGGCCACCATCGACGGCCTGAAGGACGGTGGCTTCGGCGTGTTCCGCGACTACCACGCCGCGCTCATCGCCGACCTGCTCAACGACTTCCCCGAGGCCACCAAGCGGTTCAAGACGGCTTACGCGGCCGACAAGACCATCCTGCGCCTCGTCGACGCCTATGCACGGTTCGAATCACGCCACGGTGCCGCGGCCGAGGCGGAGCGCGCCTTGACGGCGTTCCAGGCCGTCACCCCGCATCACCCGCTCGTCGACGCCACGCTGGCGGAGCTGAAGACCGGCAAGCCGCTGCAGCCGTTGATCCGCTCGGCCCAGGAGGGCGCGGCCGAAGTGCTCTACGGGCTCGGCGCCGCAGGTGGCCGACAGGGCGACGAACTCGCGGCGATGATCTACCTGCGGCTGTCGCTGCAACTGGCGCCGCAGAACAGCCTCGCGGTGATCACGCTTGCGGACCTCTACGGACGGCTGAAGCAGAACGAGCAGGCGATCGACGTCTACGGCCGGGTCCCGGACGCCAGCCCGCTCCGCGACAACGCGGACGTGCAGACCGGGCTGACGCTCGATGTGCTGGGCAAGCCCGACGACGCCATCAAATATCTCAAGACGATCATCGCCGACCGCCCCAAGAATACGGACGCGTTGACTACACTGGGCAATATCCAGCGCGAGCAGAAGCAATACGGCGACGCGATCAAGACCTATACCGACGCGATGTCGACCCTCAACCCAACCGATCGTTCTCTCTGGGGACTCCTCTATTTCCGGGCGATCAGTTACGAGCGAAACAAGCAGTGGCCGGAAGCCGAGGCCGACTTCAAGCGCGCGCTTGAACTGTTTCCCGATCAGCCCCTGGTGCTGAACTATCTCGGCTATTCTTGGGTGGACCGCGGCGTCCACCTCGACGATGCCTTCAAGATGTTGCGCCAGGCCGTCGCGCTGCGGCCCGAGGACGGCTACATCGTGGACAGCCTGGGATGGGCTCACTTCAAGCTCGGCGAGTACGACGAGGCCGTGAAGGAACTTGAGCGCGCCATCGCGCTCAAACCGTCCGATCCCACCGTCAACGACCACCTCGGCGACGCGTACTGGCGGGTCGGACGCAAGCTCGAGGCCCAGTTCCAGTGGAATCACGCGCGCGACCTCAAGCCTGACCCCGAAGATCTCCCGGCCATCGAGGAGAAGATCGGCAAGGGTTTGCCGGATCTCAAGCCCGCTACAACCGCCTCCGACGGCAAGACCAGTGACTGAGCTTCGGAGCGTCGGGCTCGCCGCCGGAGCCCGATGGTGAGCGTGGAGATCTCGACCGTCGCCCAGGACGAGGATGGTATGCGCCTCGACCGCTGGTTCAAGCGGCGCAAGCCGGCGCTGACGCTGGCGCATCTGAACAAGCTCGTCCGCACCGGGCAGGTCCGCATCGACGGAGCGCGCGCCAAGACTTCGACCCGGGTGACATCGGGCCAGCAGATCCGCGTTCCCCCGCTGCGGCCGGATGCGGCCGCGGGTGCGCCCGTCCTGCGAGCCGCGCCCTCGGCCGGAGACCGGGACGCCATCGCGGCGATGATCCTGTTCGAGGATCGCGACCTCATGGTCCTCAACAAACCCTACGGTCTTGCGGTGCAGGGCGGCTCGGGCACGCGCCAGCACATCGACGGCATGCTGGCGAGCCTGGCCGACGCGAACGGTCAGCGACCGCTCCTCGTCCATCGCCTGGACCGCGATACGGCAGGTGTTCTGCTGGTCGCCCGCAATCGCCGGAGTGCGGCCGACCTCGGCGAGATCTTTCGATCGCGGCAGGCGCGGAAGATCTACTGGGCGCTCGTGGAAGGCGTGCCGAAACCCCCGCAAGGGCGCATCTCGCTGTTCTTGGCCAAGGGCGAGGCGATGGGCGCGGCCCGAGGTCCGGCGGCGTCGGGAGACCGGGCCGCGGCCGAGCGCGTACGGGTCGCTCGCCACGGCGACGACAATGCCCAGCACTCGGTCACGCTCTATGCGACCGTCGATCGGGTGCTGCCGCGGCTGGCCTGGCTGTCGATGCGGCCGATCACCGGCCGCACCCACCAGTTGCGGGCGCATGCCGAAGCGATCGGCCATCCCATCGTCGGCGACCCCAAGTACGGGCGCGGTTCCGGCGCGGCGGCGCCACGGATCGATCCGGCGCGCGCGATCCCGAGCGCGGTCGAGCCGAAGCTCCACCTCCTGGCCCGACGGCTCCTGCTGCCGCATCCCCGGGGCGGCACGCTCGACGTCACCGCTCCGCTGCCGCCGCACATGCAGAAGAGCTGGGACCTGTTCGGGTTCGACGCGAAGCAGTTCGACCCGATCGAGGACGCTCCGGACAACTAGAGGCGCGCGATGTCGAGCGAGCAGTCGAGGCTGGGCAAGGTCCGCATCGGGGCGGCCTTGGCGGCTCAGCAAGGTCGCATCCAGCCGCTGCCGAAGCGGTTCTTCACCGCCGCCTCCATCGACAAACGCGGCGCCGGCTACGCCGTCTTGCTCGACGCTCGGCCGGCCCGGACCCCTGCCCGACGCGACCTGACACTGCCCAGCGAAGCCGCGGCGGCTGCCGTCGCCGCGGAATGGAGTGGCCTCGGCGACGTGATCGATCCGGCCGAGATGCCGCTGACCCGGCTGGCCAATTCGGCCATCGACGGCGTGGCGGACCAAGCCGCCGCGGTGTTCGACGAGATCGTCGGCTATGTGGCGTCGGACCTCCTGTTCTATCGCGCCGGTGAACCCCGCCGGCTGGTCGAGGCGCAGAGCGCGGCCTGGGATCCCGTGCTCAACCTGTTTCGCGGGGAGGACGGGGCGCGGTTCGTGCTGGCCGAAGGTGTCATGCATGTCGCACAGCCGCCCGCCACTCTCTCGCTGGTCCGGCAGCTGCTCGCCGAGGCGGTCGGCGAGGACGATGCGGCTCCCTTCCGCTTGGCGAGCCTGAACGTCATGACCAGCCTCACCGGGTCGGCTCTCCTGGCTCTCGCCGTGGCGCAGAGGCGGATCTCGGTCGTGGCGGCCTGGGCCGCAGCCCATGTCGACGAACACTTCCAGGAGAGCCAGTGGGGCGAAGACGCGGAAGCGCTCGCTCGGCGTGATCGGCGATGGCGCGACATGCAAGCCGCCGCCGCCTTGGTCGATCTCCTGCCGTAGCGACCTGATCATCTCGGCCGCCAGATGCCATTGCCGCCGCTCTCTGTTTGATGCAGCAACGGCGAGTGTACTATCACCGAACCCTAAATCTAGCCGCCTAGCAATGTTTTGGAAAGCCTGTCTGTTGCAAGGCATTTAACCCTGCAATTGAGCTATCTTGAGCATTCATCTTTCAGCAACTCGCCTCCGACAATACTAAAATACATTCAGAGAGGCGGGTAAAATGAAGAATACCAAGCAGAAGACATCGGGCGCTCTCGACCAAGGGCGGCCGGCTTTGCTGCGTCTGGTTCAGAAGGGTCATGTCACCGATGCGGATGTTGCGCACTTGCGTCGCGACGTCTTCAGCGAGCGGCCGCCGACACGGTTGGAGTTGGAGGATCTATTTGCCATCGACGCCATCGCTCGTCCGACCCGGCACGGTTGGATCGAGTTCTTCGTCGACATGGTCACCGATCACGTGGTGTGGGACATCCGCCCGACCGGGATTGTGGACGACGCTCACGCGCAATGGTTGATCGGCAAGGTCGACACCGCACAGACCATCGCGGGGTTCGCCCTGCTGATCAACGTTCTGGACCAGGCGCATCGGGTGCCGCGCTGGTTCGCGGCCGCCGTGCGGGCGCGAGCCGCCGCCGGGTGGCCCAGCCTCGGCGCCGCGCTGCCCGGACGGATGTGCGAATCGGCCGAAGCCGAGGCGGTTCTCTGAACCGTCACCTCACCACGAGGAACACGACCAGGAGCGCGATAACGACAAGCGCTAGGCTCGCCATCAACACGTAACGGACACCGACGCCGGTGCGGGCCTGCCGAGCGTCCGTCTGCTCGATCTTGGTGGGTCTGTCATCCATCATGCGTCTCCATCGTGAGCGGGAACGGGCCGGATGGGTGATTGTTCCGGGTCAGGTCCACGCCAAACCGGCGGCGGACGGCACCGTGGGGCCGAACACCCGCTCGAACTGGATCCGGAGCAGGCTGTCGACGTCGGTCATCGATGCCGTACTCCCGAGATCGACAAGGCTGGTGACGCCGAACTGCCGCTCCGAGATCCCGCACGGCACGATCCCGTCGAAGTGCCCGAGATCGGGATCGACGTTGAGCGAGACCCCATGATAGCTCACCCAGCGTCGCAGCCGGATCCCGATAGCCGCGATCTTGTCCTCGGCAGGGCTGCCATCGGGTCCGCGCGGCTTGTCCGGCCGCGGCACCCACACTCCGACACGGTCGGCACGCCGCTCGGCCGCGACCGACAGATCGGCAAGCGCAGCGATGATCCAAGTCTCGAGCGCCATTACGAAGGCGCGCACGTCCTGCCGGCGGCGGCGCAGGTCGAGCATGACATACACCACGCGCTGTCCCGGGCCATGATAGGTCGTTCGCCCGCCGCGACCGGTGCTGTGGATCGGAAATTTGGGATTGGTCACCTCCGCGGCCAGCGCGGAGGTCCCGGCGGTGTAAAGCGGCGGGTGCTCGATGAGCCAAACGCACTCGGCATCCGACCCAGCCGCGATCCGCTCGACCCGATGCTCCATGCGTACGACCGCGTCGGCATAATCCACCGGCCGATCGGCGACGCTCCATTCCACCGGTTCCGATCCGCGCTGCGGCCAGAACGTCTCGCCGGCGCTCCGCCTGGCCGTGGTGACCCCGAGGGCCACTTGAGGTCCGCTGTCCATCCCGGCCTGGATAGCAGCGAAGAGCGTGGGGTCACAAGCGCGATGCGGTCGCGCTTGGCGAACGATGCAAGCCGCTGTCCTGGCCTGGTCGGTCTTGTGTTCCCGGAGCCGATTTGCTACGGGACGCTCCTCTCCGATCATCCTTTCAGGACGAGCGGCGGGCTGCGGCCATGGCGGAATTGGTAGACGCGCTAGCTTGAGGTGCTAGTTGGGAAACTAGTGGAGGTTCGAGTCCTCTTGGCCGCACCAAAGCTCGATGCAGATGGGCAGCGATTACCGGTTCTTGGACAACACGTAGCCATTTCTGTCTGTCGAATGGGCGGTCTGATCGTCTCCATGAAGCCCATCATCCTTCGGGGCGGGGTCAATTCGAAAAGCGGCGTTTCCCTTTAAGCACCTAACATTCGGCTTCGCTGAGACCGCCAGGTTAGCTTGGAGCGGACGATGTTGCGGCACCATGTCCAGCCGGCATGCACTGCAACCCCGCCGATCAACGCGACGACCCACTTGGCCTGTGGCCAGTTCGAGCCTGTGATCGTCTGAACCGCAGACCCGAACACAAGGTGGGTCGTATAGATAAAGAGTGAAGCACCCGACAGGGTGAATATGATTGCTGCGCCTGTCTTAGGCAGGTAAATACGTTTTAGCATTGTCAGTGTCAACACTGCGGCTGCAATTGCAAAGGTATTCACCGGACCAAACAAGAAAAAGTTGAACAAGCAAAAGATTATCGTTAGCACATACAGTTGCAGGCGAGTGCGAATTGTCTGAGCGCTCGTGGCCAGTATACCAAGCGTAAAGGTAGACAAATTGGAAAGTGGTTATATTTCCAGTATCGACAGGCAGTGGTTTTGTTCACTACAATCATTGGCAAGGATCATGGGAAAAGCAAATCGACACACACAACCTGCAAGGAATAGGGTAAGGGCAAACGGTACAAGCGCGTCAGGACCTCGTCTCTTAGACGGGATCAATGACTGGACCAGGTACAATATTAGGAGAATATGGATTACGCAGTCGATATACCAGAAGTTTCCGTCAAGCTGCGTAATCTGGTTCGGCCCTAAAACGCGCGAATCCAGCGAGAAATGCTGATCAATAAGGTCCACACTTAAGATGAGTGACGCAAAATTCAATGAGAAGTGTTTTACAAAAATATCGTACAATATAGCAAGATAAGTCATTATTACTGTTGGCAAAAACAAGTTTCCAACCGAATATAATATCTTCCTTGGCTCATTCGTCCGTAAAGCTTCTTTGAACTGCAAACCTCCAAAGATGTAGCCCGATACGACGAAAAGAGCTCCGGTAAATCCATTTCCAAAAGAGCTTAGTCCGAAATGATAAGCTACAATGATTGCGATTGAGGCGGCTCTGATCAGCATTGAAGTATCGATCGAACTCCAGTCGCGATGTGTAGCGCGTCGAATACCGGCTAATTGAGCAACAGTCATCTCTGTCCAGTTGCTTGGCAGAGCGCCAACGATCTCCTCAGCAGCCAGATAGGCGTCTACATAGGACAGACTGTCTCCACCGAGCGACAGGAAAGTCGTTTGCCGCGATAAGGCTGCAGACTCGCCGAATATGCTGGCCCATTTGTTGATCAGCGCCGACTCGGCAGCAGATATCGGTTCGTGCTCCGCCAGATCATGGCGATGATGTGTCAGAGGCACGCTCCGGGCCCGTGATTTCAGATCGGCTCTATCGATTTTGCCGTTCGGCAGCAAAGGTAGGGTGCCCTGAAGCAGCCAGATCTTCGAGGGAAGCATGTAGGAAGGGAGCAGGTTCGATATCGCCTGCGATATATGCGCCTCAAGCTCTGGACTGGGATGATCGACAGCGACGAAGCCATCGATCCTCACTCTTGGCCCGTCCTCAATCGCTAGGGCAATGGCTGAGCTGACCTGCTTCTGCGACCGCAACGCACTTGTCACTTCCGACAAGTCGACTCGGTACCCACGAATCTTCAGCTGATCGTCGGCGCGTCCCACAAGAGAAACGTTGCCGTCAGGACGATAAACACCTCGGTCCCCCGTACGGTAGATGGCAGCTTGACCGAGGGAGTCACGAATCCGATCATCGGCAGCTGTGATTATCCCGTGCTGTACATACCCCAAACTCAAGAAGTTGGACCGAACTGCAATCTCGCCAACCTCTCCGACACCGAGCTGCCGGTCTGAACTGTCGAGGATCAGCAACTGGAAGCCGTGAGTGCCTTTGCCAATTGGGACAATTCCATCACCCGGCTCGTCACATCGAAAAAAGCTCGCGGCCTGTGGGGTCTCCGTGGCGCCGTAGAAGTTCACGTGGCTCGACATCGAAGCTATACGCTTAACCTTCGTGACAAGCGCGCCGGACAATTGGTCTCCGCCCCAGAAGAGATAGCGTAAGGATGCGAGTTCGACGTCTTGACGCGAGCCGCTGACGATCAGCTGACCTATGGATGGCGTCAGGTGGCAGACGGTTGCGTTTTGATCAGCCAGCCAGAGCCCGAGCGCCCCAGGTTCAGTAATCGAAGACTGGACCGGAATGGCAAGCGTCGCTCCAATTGACAGGGGCGTGAAGATGTCGCGGAGAACAGGGTCATGGGAGAGCCCTGACAGCATTGCAAACGTGTCGTCGCCCGTAAGACCGAATGTTCGGCTGTGCCAGGCCACGAAGTTAACGAGCGGAACGTGATTGCAAGCCACGCATTTCGGCGACCCAGTGCTTCCCGAGGTAAATAGGAAGTAGGCCGGATCGGTGGCACAGCCGCTGTCGAGGCCGCCCGCAAGAGCGTGATGGGTAGCCGCTCTTTCTCGTGCAAGCGCAAGGGGGATCCCTCCCAATCCCGTCAAGTCAGCCGACCGCCGCACAAGATGGTCTGTTGTCGCGATCACTGCTTGAGGCTTGCAGAGGGAAATCAGATTATCGAGGCGACCATTCGGGTAGGCGCAGTCCAACACAGCAAAGACCGCGCCCAGTCGCAGCACCGCGATAATGGACCAGATCAGCTCCGGTCGTCGTTCAGCCAGGATGACGACACAGTCGCCTCGGCCAATTCCTTTCTGCCGGAGATCATGAGCCAGCGTGGCGGACATGATCTCGACGGCTCCATAGGTCCAGCTCTCACCTTCGTGTACCAAGGCGACAGCATCTGGGTAGTACGCCGCTCTTTCTAGAAACCGAGCTTGGATCAGCTGCAGATTTCCCGAAGGGAGTGAAGTCACAGGGTCCGGCAGACCGGAAGGACGGCCTATCTCAATCTCCGAATGGTGCATGCCGCCCCCCGGCAAACGCGATTTGACTTGACGTTATTCAAACAAAAGCGCGGAACCGACAGCTTCGAAATAGTACGATCACCTAAAATGCTGCTCGCGAGCCAAACGCAAAAAGGCTTAGGCCACACCTACCACTTCTGGCGGAGCTGAGCATGGCCGATTAGACTAGCAATGGGCCGTTTCTCTACGCGCGGCAGTTGAGCACTGGACTTCGGGCCGTGTCGCCCTGATCGGCGACGCCGCTCACGCCATGCTACTTTTTCTCGCGCAGGGTGCGGCGCAAGCGGCCGGCAGCGACGAACTGGCTCCCTTCCGTAGCCCGAGTAGCCTGCCATGAGGTCTTGACCAAGCGTGCTGTCGGACCCAGCGGCATCGACTAAGGCGGCGCGGGCTCGATCAGGTCCCAGGCATTTCCGTAGAGGTCCTCGAAGACCGCGACGAGCCCGTAGGGCTCGGCTCTGAGTTCCTCCCGGAAGGCGACGCCTTTGCTGGTGAGCGCCGCATAGTCCCGACGCGCATCGTCGGTCTGCAGGAACAGGAAGACGCGCCCGCCGGACTGACTGCCGATCGCGGCGGATTGCCGGCCGCCAACGGCCTTCGCCAGCAACAGGCGGGTGGCGCTCCCAGGCGGCCCGACAACGACCCAGCGCTTTCCGTCGCTCTGGGCCCGATCCTCGACCAGATCGAAACCGAGCCGACTGACATAGAACGCCAAAGCCTCATCGTACTCCCGGACCAGCAGGGAGATGAGGCTGATCGAGCGGCGAGTGATGGGGGGATGCCTCGACGCTGTCAGCCGAAATGCGCCGTTCGCCCCGGCGCGTGCGCCGCCCAGAGGCCGTCGTGATCCCCGAGGCTCGCGAACAGAGTACCGGACGCCGGGTGCGGCGTGGACGCAGCCGACCAGGGATCGGCGGCCGCGAAGCCACCAGGCGAAACGTCGCCGCTGATGAGGGCTGCGGCAGCAGCCTGCTGGTGCACAGCGAGCGACATCGCCGCGGCGCCACCCTGGTTCGGTTCCCGAGCCGCAGTGTCGGTCCACAAGTCCTGGTCGGCTGCTTCCCAGCGCTCGATCTGGCGCACGGCTGTGGAGGTCAGCTGTGCACCCCACCGTGTCGTCGAGACCAGCCCCGCAACGGCCGGAACCGGATCGGCTGCCGTACCCTCGTTGATCCAGAGCGGCCCGCCGCTGTAGCCTGGGGCGAGCGAGAAACCCTGGTAGTTCAAAACGCTGTTGACGCTCCCGGCGCTCACTGAACCCTGGGTCTTGACTTGCGCCACGCCCCGGTTGGCGGGGTAGCCGGACACATTGATCCGGCCTCCGGCATAATCTGCCGCGATGTCGAAGGCGCCGAACCTCGACAGGTCGCGTGCGGTGTCGATGATCGCGTAGTCTCTGGCGGATCCGGCCCGACTCAATTCGTCGCCCTGATCGTTGACGGGATTGTAGTGGAAGGCGACGCTGCCGCCGATTACCGTCGACCCAATCGTAATCTTCGCACTCGAGGCACCGATCCCCGTGTCCGCGTCCCACAGGACGTGGGAGGCGGTGAGTATCGTGTGAGGCCCGATAACGACCCCGGACCCTCGGAATTCGCCGACGCCGGGCAGATCGTCCTCGATCAGACATACGCTGCTGTTGGGGAAGACATTCGGGTCGGGGATCGAGGCCACCGCAGCCGTCTTGCTCATGCTGGCGATCTGCTCCGCTCTCATTCCTAAGCGGCCCATTCGGGGCGCGCCAGCCGAATCAGTCCGGTCCACTTCCGCAGCGGAAAATACGGCCCGGTTCTCAAAGCGTCAACTTAAACACTGAGTTTAAAATTAGACCGAAAGCACGGATGACCGTTGCGCGAGTCTGGTGCCGAGGGAAAGCCCACCACTCTGGAAGGGCATCGCCGTGGCGGTTGGCCTTGCGTCCGCGCGACGATGGCGCTGAGCACCAGATCGAGCAGACAAGTGATGCCAGTTGCTGGTGGGCACTCGGCCCGGCCCCGGAGCAACGTAAGCCAGACGAGACGCGAGCCCATTTGCCGCGGTCCGTCACAGTCTCCGGTAAGACCGGCACTACGGCGGAATCAACGTGGAACCTCATGGGCGCAACCTCCGCGCGCTTGATTGCCAGCGCCAAGCCTGCTCTCATGCCGATCAATATAGTATTGGCGCAACCGGAACGTTTGATGCAGACTGATGCGAGGCTTAAGTCCGACCTGCTGATTCCCGTTCAGATTTTGCGGGCGGTTGCAGCGCTTGCCGTCGTGCTCTGCCACACGGAAGAGGACCTGAACAATCGGCTCCAATTGTTCTTTCCCAGAATTGGATTGGCGGGAGCCGCCGGTGTCGATGTCTTTTTCGTGATATCCGGCTTCATCATGGTGCATTCGTCGACACGGCTTTTTGGTCAACCCGGCGTATCCACGACATTTTTGATCCGACGTCTGGCTAGAATTGTACCGCTATACTGGCTGGCTACTACGATCTACCTGATATGCCTTGTCTCTCTGGGAAGTCAGCTGCCATCCATGAAGTGGATTGCCGCTTCATACGTCTTTTTGCCTATCGCGTCCCCTGCTCCAGGAGCAAATCCAGTCTACGGTCTTGGTTGGACATTGAACCATGAGATGTTTTTCTATGTCGTATTTGCCGCAGCTATCGCTCTACCTAGAATGGCTGCCATTGTGACGACCGGCATGGTCCTTATCCTGCTTGTGTTATGCTCCGCAATCTTCGCCTTGCCTGGGCCGTTGGGGTTCTGGTCGAACTCGATCGTGATCGAATTTGTTTTCGGGATGGTCGTGGCATTGCTGTACGGGGCGGGCATCAGGCTACCCCGGTGGACGAGGGCTGGAGTGATCGTGGTTGGCATTCTTGTGATAGCGGCCACCACGCACGCCGTGTTCCATCTTCACTCGGTTCAAAACCTGCGATTCCTGCTTTGGGGTGTACCCGCAACCATGATTGTTGCCGGGGTAGCGTTACGTGACCCAATCCCGGCATCGACTCGGCCCGTGCAGCGAGCTCTAAGCTTGCTCGGGAACGCCTCATACGCGATTTATCTCTTTCATCCTTTCGCTTTGATAGGGTTCCAGGTTCCTGTCATCCTCACCACATTCATGACTTATGCGGGCTGGCTCAGCGGACTGCATATGCTAGCCTACGCCTATGCATCCGTTGTTCTGGCGGAAGCAATCGCGATCGCAATATTGGTGCACACTTGTTTTGAGCAGCCAATCGGGCGATCCTTGACAGGTTTGATCGGACGACGGCGCGGCGTGCAGCCTCTCGCGATCGGCGAAGGTGCCGTGCTACAATCGGCGGCCCCGATCCTATAGCCGCGGCTTTGCGGACAATGCGATCATCAGCGCTTATCCCGCACCCGACGTTACGATCTCCGCCGCGTGGATCACGACTCGGAACACCTTTTCCTGGCCGTGCGCGCCGCATCCTTGTTTCGTCAGACTGAACCTGGTGGGTTGTGCAGGATCGCCGATCTTGCACCGTAATCCAAACAACTGGGCGGAGCAGCGGCATCTCCGTCACCGGGGCCACATTCTCCGGCATTGATCTTCCGCACATGATGCGGGTGCGGGAAGCCGGACAGAATTGGCAGCGAAAACAATGGCCCAATGCAATATACGGCAGGAGAGGAGGGACTCGAACCCCCAACCCCCGGTTTTGGAGACCGGTGCTCTAGCCGATTGAGCTACACTCCTAG
>JAVHMZ010548785.1:0-13117 GCA_034782995.1 Amazona versicolor
ACCGCAACCTTCAGCATCGACTCCTTTCATCGCTGGGCTGGTCTTCATAGCGGTTCAACTCGGGTCCAAACGCCTTCCGCAAGGTAGGAGTTCGTTGCGCTCTGCAAGGATTGACAGGGGAGAAATACCCCGGCGGCGATCGCACACCGAACACCGGGTCGCATGGAGGTGCGATCAGCCTGGGCGATGCCGGCATCCGTCCCACCGCTCGCCATGCCTTCGCTCACTTTTCGCTGGTTTTGTTTGGTCATGGCTCGGGAGCTGTGCGGTTGCGATCTGGCGACGCGAACACGGCAACCAAACACCCAGATCCTGGGGGAATGAACAGCTTAACGCCGCAAGATCTTAGAACAGCCGGAAGAATCAACCGAAACTCGAAGCATCAACACGAAAAAATCTTATGGTTAACAACCGATAATTAGAAGTCGCCAGTATTGGGAAATTGCTTCTTGCTGTATTCGTTGCTTGAATCATTTGAGTTTCGTTCGCGAAACGCCCCCCTGTAAAACATGAACAAACTACCAATTGCTAAGTTTTTCCTTTCCGCGGCTGCCTGTCTGGCGATCGCTCTGGCTAACACTCCCGTTTATGCTGCTCAGTCCAAGGTCAGGATCGGAGTCGCGATGGCCTTGTTTGACGACGTCTGGCTCACGAACGTCCGGGACGCCATCACCAAGTGGGCCAAAGCGCATCCCGACGTCGAAGTGACCATCGTTGATGCGGCGAATGATACGGCCAAACAGACGGGCCAAGTGGAGAACTTTTTGGCCCAGGGAATGGATGCAGTGATCATCCTTCCGGTGGACACCGCCGCGACCGGTCCGATGACCAAAGCGGTCGTAAAAGCCGGTAAACCTTTGGTTTACGTGAACCGACAGCCGTCGAATTTACCCAAGGGCGTTGTTTACTGTGGTTCTCATTCGATTGAAGCCGGGATCATGAACATGGAGGAGCTGGGCAAAGCCATGGGCGGCAAAGGTAACGTCGTCATTTTGATGGGCGAGTTAAGTAATGAAGCGGCTATTGGGCGCACCGATGGAATCAAGAAGACAATCAAAGAAAAGTTTCCCAACATTAAGATTACCCGTGAACAGACCGGTAATTGGAAGCGTGCAGAAGGCAAAACGATCATGGAAAACTGGTTAGCTTCAGGTCAGGAGATCGACGGTGTGGCTTCCAACAACGATGAGATGGCGCTCGGTGCGTTGCAGGCGATCAAGGCTGCCGGAAAGCTGGGCAAGATCCCGGTAGGCGGCACTGATGGGAGCCACGACGCCCTGGATTCCATGGCCAAAGGTGAGCTCAATAATACCGTGTTTCAGGATCCCGTCGGACAAGGTGAAGAAGCAGTGACGGCCGCTTATTTGCTGGCGAAAAAACAGTCTAACCCGAAAGTGGTCGACGGCATTATCTGGATTCCTTATCAGCCGATCACCAAGGAAAACTACAAGACGTTTATCAAATGAATCCAGGTCGGGCCTGCCCGTGGCGAGTCCGGCGGGCCGGCCACTTCCGGAAAAAAGAGGAGTCTGGCGATGGAAGGCGATGACCTGCTGATCATGGAGCATATCTCCAAACAATTCCCGGGGGTCCGCGCCCTGAGTGACGTGGAGTTGCGTGTCCGCCGGGGAACGGTCCACGCCTTGATGGGTGAAAACGGGGCTGGTAAATCCACTTTGATGAAGTGCCTGATCGGTATTTACACGCCCGATTCGGGCACCATCACGTTCAAGGGTGAACGATTGCACATCACGAATACCCATTATGCTTTGTCCAAGGGCATTTCGATGATTCATCAGGAATTAAGCCCCATTCCGGAGATGACAGTCGCCGAAAACCTGTACCTGGGACGCGAACCGGTTGCCTTGGGCGGCCTAGTTAACATGCGTAAGATGAATCGCTTGGCGACTGATCTGTTGGTCAAGCTTCGCATCAAGATTAAGCCGACGGCCAAGATGCGCGATTTGAGTATTGCTAATATTCAGCTGGTTGAAATAGCAAAAGCGGTCTCGTACAACGCGGACCTGATCATCATGGATGAACCGACTTCAGCCATTACCGAGGCAGAAGTGGAAGGTCTTTTTAACATCATCCGATCGCTCAAAGCCCAGGGTTGCGCGGTCATTTACATCACGCACAAGATGGCTGAGGTCTTCAAGATCACCGATGAAGTGACGGTTTTTCGCGATGGTCAGTACATGGGCACGGAACCCACTGCCAAGATGACTGAAGGCATGCTGATCGAAAAGATGGTCGGTCGTACTTTGACCGACATGTTCCACAAAGAGACGTTTGAGATCGGTTCGGTTTTCCTCGACGTCCAGCATCTGAGCGGCAAAGGGTTTCGAAACGTGAACTTCCAGGTCAAGCGCGGCGAAATCCTGGGTGTAGCCGGGTTAATGGGAGCGGGTCGAACTGAACTCATCGAGTCGGTTTTCGGGATTAATCGGCCGCGCGGCGGTACGATTTCGATCAACGGGAAATCGATCAAAATCAAGTCTCCGGCCGATGCGATCCGGGGCGGAATGGCCCTGCTGACCGAAGACCGGAAGCTGACCGGTCTGTACCTCAACGCCAGCGTCCGCGAGAATATGTTCATAGCCAATATCGGGAAGTACCTGACCGGTCCCTTCATTCAATTCCGAAAGATCGGCCGGGAATGCGAAAAGATGCGGCGAGTGATGCGGATCAAAACGCCGAGCTTAATGGAAATCATCAAAAACTTGTCCGGTGGCAACCAGCAAAAGGTTCTGATCTCGAGATGGTTGCTCACTGAACCGGACCTCTTGATTCTGGACGAGCCTACCCGCGGCATTGATGTCGGAGCCAAGTCTGAGATCTACCGGTTGATGACTGAATTTGTCCGCTCTGGCAAAGCCATTGTGATGATCTCGTCGGAGCTACCGGAGGTGCTGGGAATGAGTGACCGGATCATGGTGATGCACGAAGGTGAAAAGGTCGGAGAGCTCATGCGTCAAGAGGCGACCCAGGAGAAGATCTTGCAGATGGCCACCGGAATGCACGTGCCTTCGAGTTTGGCCGCCTAATACGAACAGCGTCATGGACACGCCCGGAGTTACCTCGACAACCGACACGGAAAAACGGCCTCCCGTCGGGCAGATATTGGCGAGTTTGTTCAGCAAATACGGAATTTTTTTGGTTTTTGCCGCGATGGTCTTCGTGGCTTCACTGCTTTCTCCGGCTTTCGTGAGCAGCACCAACCTCATCAACGTGGTCCGACAGATGTCGATCGTTGGCCTGATCGCTCTCGGAGTAACGGGGGTAATTGTCAGCGCCGGCATTGATCTTTCTTCCGGTTCCGTGGTTGGCTTGACAGCGGTAGTTGCGGCCAGCCTTGCCCAAGCGCCGGATTACTCGGCCGCCTTTTACCCCGGGCTACATCTTCCACTCGTGGTGCCTGTGTTGGCCGCTTGCGTCGTGGGAGCTTTAGTCGGTTTGATCAATGGAAGTCTGACGGCGAAAGCGCACATCCCGCCCTTTATCGCGACCTTGGGAACCTACACCGCCGTCCGGGGCATGGCTTTGCTTTACACCGGAGGCCGGCCCATCTCGAATCTGACCGATGATTACAACTTCATCGGACAGGGAGATGTCTTCGGATTGCCGGTGCCGATCATCATCCTGATCCTCGCCGCGGTAGTTACCCATATCCTTTACGCCCACACCAAGTTTGGAAAATACGTGTACGCGATCGGCGGCAACGAGCAGGCCGCCCGAGTTTCCGGCATCAATGCTTCCCGGTACAAGATGCTGATCTACGTTTACGCCGGATTTCTCGCGGGCTTGGCTGGGTTGGTGGTTTCATCGCGGATCGGTTCGGGACAACCGGGTCTGGGTGTCGGCTACGAACTGGACGCGATCGCTGCCGCGGTGATCGGCGGCACTTCACTTTCCGCCGGTGGTATCGGCACCGTGGCCGGAACGATCGTCGGTGCGCTGATCATTGGCGTGTTGAACAACATTCTCGACTTGATGAATGTCTCTGCCTATTGGCAGCAGATCATCAAGGGTTGTATCATCGTCGGCGCGGTGGTGATCGACCAACTCAAGCATCGCGGTGGTAAATAGGTCGGTGAACTTGCCCGTAGACAGCGGGTAGGTGACGCACCGGAGCCAGTCGGGTCAACGGTTTATGGTCGTGAGACGAAGATGAAACTTTGCGCGGTCTCCGATAGCTTAGGGCACCTCTCCTTGGCGGATGCTGCCAAAACCTCTGCCGATCTCAAACTGGACGCTCTTGAGCTTTGCCTGGGCAACTGGTCGGCTGCTCCCCACGCCGATCTGCAGTCCTTGTTGGAGAGCAAAGCCAAACGCCAGAAACTCTTGTCCGTGTTGGAAAAGAATCGGCTGACCTTGGCAGCGTTAAACTGCAGCGGTAATCAACTCCATCCACTCGACGGAGAACGGCAGAGCAAGGTCGTATCGGGCACCGTCCAACTCGCCGAGCTTTTGGGCGTGCGCAAGATCGTGTTGATGTCCGGTCTGCCCGCCGGTGGACCGCAAGATTCGAGACCAAACTGGATCACCTGCGCATGGCCGCCGGAAAATCAAGATATCCTCGATTGGCAGTGGAACGAAAAGCTGCTGCCTTACTGGGAAAATTTGACTGGTTTAGGGAAAAACTGCGGGATCGAACAGTTCTGCGTTGAGATGCATGGTCATCAGCTCGTTTTCAATGTCCCGACCCTGCTTCGCCTGAGGCAAGCAGCCGGTGTGTCGGTAGGCGCAAATCTCGATCCAAGCCATCTGTTCTGGATGGGCGCCGATCCCCTAGCGGCGATCGGAGCGCTGGGAGATGCCGTGCACCATGTCCATGCTAAAGACACTTGGCTCAATCCGCGGGCGCTGCAGTTGACTGGCCGATTGGATACTTTAGACCATCGTCAGGTGAAGGAACGCGCCTGGAGCTACATCACACTTGGAGTCGGTCACGGCGAGGAATGGTGGCGGCAATTTTGTTACCGCCTTCGACTCTACGGATATGACGGCTTTATTTCCATCGAGCACGAAGATCTGATCCTCTCGCCTTCAGAAGGAATGAAGCGTTCGGTCGATCTGCTCGAGAGAGCACTCATCCGTGAGCCCAGCGATGATCGCGCCGGATGAACCGCCAGTTTTAGCGGGCGCCCATTGATATTCTGGGATGGTCCGGAATCCCGTTGGTCGCGAAATGAGCTTTTCGTTTCCGTATTGCGGGATGGGAAAATTTCAGCATGAAAATTCTAAATTTTATGCTGATAGCGGTCGATATCAGCGGGTGTGGATGAGGAGATCGAACGTTATTACACTGAATCGCACTTCCAAGGCGAGCGCTATTGCCTCATCTTCAATGGCTGGTACCGGAACGGCCATCGGGTAATCAACGGTCCTGAATCGGTGCATGAGCTTTTTTCCATCGAGGTGCCGGCGGCGTTTCCCAGTTACGTCGCTGCTCAACGTTTCTTGACCAAGCACATTCAATACGATGATGAGGCTGAGCTTGAGCCAAGGTTCTGTATCCGAATTGCCGATCCGCAATCGCCGCTGATTTGACCTGCCAGGTTTGCCGGTAACCGGAGGCGGATATTCGTTCGGTCACCTGGTCTCCACCCAAATCAGCCACCCGAGCGCCCTGCGCAAAATGTTCGCGCGATCTTCCTGGCGGAGGCTATTTGTGCAATGGCCAAAATTCCTGCGACCGAATTGGATGTTTTTCCGCTCTGCTTAGGCGGCAACGTTTTTGGATGGACCGCGGATGAAACCGCTTCTTTTGCGGTGCTCGATGCCTACGCTGAGGCTGGAGGCAATTTCATCGATACGGCCGACGTCTACTCGGCATGGGCTCCCGGCAACCAAGGCGGCGAATCGGAAACGATTATCGGCCGGTGGATGAAAGCCCGGGCCAACCGCCAGAAAATGATTATTGCCACTAAAGTTGGTAAACATCCCCGCTGGAGCGGTCTCGCGCCCGCCACCATCAGAGCTGGACTCGAGAATTCGCTCGAGCGCCTGCAAACCGATTATATCGACCTGTATTACTCACACGCCGACGACCCAGCAGTTTCTTTGCAGGATACCCTTTCCTCCTTCCAAGAGGCCGTGGAGAAGGGCAAGGTACGCTACGCAGCGGCCTCCAACTACAGCGGTGAAAGATTGGTTGAAGCCGCCCAAATCAACCGGGAACACGGTTGGCGCGGCTTCATCGCGCTGCAACCGCACTACAATCTCCTCGAGCGGGCGCGCTACGAGAACGGTCTACGCGCCGCGGTGCAAACTTTGGGACTGGTCAGTTTCCCTTACTTTGCGTTGGCTTCCGGCTTTCTCACCGGCAAATATCGATCCAGTCAAATTGCCAGCAGCCGGCGAAGCGAGCTCGCACAAGCGTACGCCAACGACCATGGCTTCCGGGTCGTGGCCGCCCTGGAAAAAATCGCCGCGAGCCGGGGGACGAAACCCGCCACGGTGGCGTTAGCCTGGCTCCTTGCGCAGCCGACCGTAGCTGCTCCCATCGCGAGCGCGCGGGAAGTCGAACAGCTGCCGGAACTGCTGGCCGGGACTACGCTCCGATTAAACCCAGAAGATCTCACCGAGTTAGATCGCGCGAGCGCGCTATAGACGCACCGATCGCTCAAGCGTTACGCCAAGCCCGCACAAAACTTGAATCTTTTGACATGTTCGCTTGAATCTGACCTTGGCGGAGCATAAATCACACGCGTCAGCCAGAATGGCGAACCTGCACCAAACCGGTTTGCCGGCCGCACCGTGGCGGCAGCTGCGCTGCGCAAAGAATATGTCAGTGCTGCTCAGTGGTAGGCTGGTGGATCGACCTCTCTGGTCCGCGCGGAACCGGTTCGGTGAAGTTTTTGTCGCGCGGTCGTTCCGCCAAATTGATCCGGTCATGTGGCGGCGAGCATCCCGGCAGCACGCGAAAGATAGCCGTTTCCACGAGGTGGTGGAGCAAACGCTGAACGATCAATTCGAGCAGCGTTACTTCGTCCTTGAGAATGAAGACACCGGCGCCGTAGTAATCCAACCGTTTTTTATCGTACGACAGGATATCGGTGCGGGCTTACCGCTGCCAGTCAAACAATTCGTGGCCCGTTTGCGTAGGAACTGGCCGGAATTTTTTTACATGAACATCCTGATGGTCGGCAGCCCGGCTGCGGAAGGGCATCTGGATTCAGTGGAACCGTGGGCGGTGCAATCGCTGAAGGAATGCGTGGAATGTTACGCCCGATTGGAACGAGTCGGCTTAGTCCTACTGAAGGACTTTCCGGAAGAGTATCGTGAGGTGCTGGCAGCCTTTTCCAACTATCGTCGCATTCCTGGCTTACCGGCGACCGCACTCAAACTCGATTTCGCCACTTTCGAAGAGTACATGGCCGAACGACTCAGCAAGGTTTATCGCAAAAGTCTGCGACGCAAATTTCGCGCCTTGGACCAACAAATTCCACTGAGATTAGAGGTCTTCTCTGAACCGGTACCGGGTCTCACGAAAGAACTCTTCGAACTTTATTGGGAAGTTTATCAACGGGCAAAGCTAAGTTTCGAAGTTCTTAACCGTCGCTATCTCGAAACTTTGTGGCGAACGATGCCGGACAAGATCCGCGTCTTTACCTGGCGACAAAACGGCCGGCTGATCGCGTTCAACCTGTGTCTGGTGCACGAGGGGATCCTGGACGATCTCTACGTCGGCTTCGATTATGATCTGGCGCACGAATTGAATCTCTATTTTGTGACGTGGCGAGACGTCATCAATTGGTGTCTCGACAACGGCATCAAGAGCTATCGATCGGGTCCGTTGAGCTACGATCCGAAGTTGCACCTCAAGATGCAATTAGTGCCGCAAGATCTTTATGCCCGGCACCTTTCTCCTCTATTGAACGGACCGCTCCTTTTAGCGATGAGCGTGCTGGGTCCTGTGAGATACGAGCCGATCCTGCAGCTATTTCCGAACGCGGGCGATCTTTAAAAAAAAATAGGGGTCTGGACCATTGGTCAGACCCCTGACTGAGCTGGCGCCAAGTATCCGGCTAGGACACCTTGGAAACTTCACCTCGCGGCATGCTTGATCCCGGTTTGGGGAGATTCGGGTCGAGAAAAGCCAGAGCATGCGGCGGAGTGATGACACGTACGCCGGCCTTCTTTTGGGCATCCTTGATCTGATCGTGCAGCTGGTGCATCCGGGTCCAGTGAACCTTGGGTTTGTAGTGATGCTCAGCGTGGTAACCGTTGTTGAACCAGATCAAATTATAGATTTTGTCATAGCTGCTGACACCCCAGGCGATCGGTTCATCTGGGTTACCCCCGTAGTGCCGGTAGTACCCGTTCAGGTAGGAGAGACAATGTCCGAGGTAATAGAACGGCAAGAAGAAAACCATGAATTGCCAGTTCAAAATAAATCCAAGAAATACCAACGAAACCCAGGAGCCGATTTCAAACACCCCAAACCAGGCATTGAACGAATTCCGTCTTTTGATCTCCTGGAAGATCGCCTTGGGATCATCCCGAAAGAAACTCACAAAGACGTAGCTCCAGACGTTCTCGGGTTCGTGGTCGTGGCCATGCTTGTAAATGGAAATCGGGTCGACCGTCTCGCCGTTTTCATCCGGGTAATCGCTGTTCCCCTGATGATGTTTGTGGTGAATCAAATCGTAGAACTGTTGCGAGTAGCCCATGGTCACCGACAACAGCCAGCTGAAGGCACGGTTTGCCGGTTTCCATTTAAAGTAGGGGTTATGAATGAAATTATGCGCGATCCCGTTGATGTTCCAGGAGATACTCACTGAGTAGGTCAACCCCAGGATCAGCATGACCCAAAGCGGAGTGTACGGAAAAATCAGGAACATCGTTACAACATACGCGGCGTGCGCCAACGCACTACACACCGGTATCCAATCATGTTTGGAATGGGCCAAAATCTTCATATAGCCGTTGACAGGCTAAGGATAAACGCGAAAACTGCAACCGTTTATTGCCGTCCCTGACGCCTGGAATGTCTCACCAATGTCGCTAGCTACTTCTGAACCGGATCGATCCATTTCGCATCGATCGGTGTCACGAAAAGCGCCGTGGTACTTCAACGCTTACCTGCAGATTGGATTGAGTGTAGTGCTTTCGTCGGCGGCTCAGCTTTTTTTTAAGATTGGTACCGATCGTTTACCGGAAAGCTCGTTAGCCGGTCTCGGCGGACTTGGGTCAGGTTATGTCTGGATGGGGATCGGATGCTTTGTCGTTGGATTGGTGTCTTGGCTCTATGCCCTCCGTTCCGTTCCGCTGACGATCGCTTTTAATCTGGCGGCGGGCACACAGGTGCTCGTGCCGATCGCTTGCTGGTTATTCCTGGGTGAACAGATCTCGGCGCTGCGCTGGGCCGGGATCGCGATTGTCATCATCGGAATCACCATTGTTGCCCAACCTCTATCCAAGATTGAGGAACGCCTGTGAATCCGCTCTTTTTCTTGTTGTTAATTGTTTCGGACGGGAGTTCGATTGCCGGTCAAGTTTTCTTCAAGAAAGGCATGGGTGATGGCGCCGTCCAGTCCATCAGGCGACGGGTCTCCTGGGTCGCTGCCGGGGTAGCAGCCAAAACCCTGGGTTTTTTCAGCTGGCTGTTTTTACTGCCTCATTTCGATTTGAGTTACATTTTTCCGTTTGAGGCAATCGACTGTATCATCCTGGCGTTTGCCGCGGTGCTCTTCCTCCGTGAAAAGATATCCTTACAACTTTGGGTAGGGATCTGTCTTATCTGTCTGGGAACGATGATCGTCTCATTGAGCTAACATCGGTAGGAAGCCGGACGAGGCACCGAGGCTTCCGTTCCGCCATACGAGTTGTGCGATCTACCGAGCCTCTCTTAAAGCCGGGCTTTGTTACTCCGGCGGCCGCATGACCTCCGGCATCGGTTCGAGCGTCCCGGTCAAAGCTGCCCAGATTTCCGCGACCGTTCGGTGATTGAGCTCGGCAGCGTGCGCTAGATCTTGCGCCATCATCTTGGGATGATCCAGGAGGGCAGTACGCCGCTGTGTCCAGCGGTCGTATATGGCCGGCGAATGGGCACCGCAAATGTCACCGCCGATCAGCCGAGAATGGCGCCTTAACTCGCCTAGTGCCCAGACCAGATCATCCGACCGGAACGAACCTTGTTCCCAGTCGGTCGCCGCAAAAGCAGGGTCTAAACAATCCAGATCCACGGTGACATAGACGTTTCCACCATCCAAAGTGGCAGCCCATGACGCGAATCGCTCCGGCCAATTTAAGCGCGTGAATCCGGAAAATTTTCGTTGGGCGGATTTCCCAAACTTTTCGATCCAGGGAAAAATCTGGAGTTGTCCGGTCCGCAGTGCCCGATGGTTAGCAAACCAACGATGGGGCGGATTGAGCTCAAAGTTGGCGCAACCCCACACCACTGCTCGCTCGGCCGGACCGGTGGCTAAGGCTCGGTTCAACCAAGTACCACAACACCAACGCGGCGGCCGCGTGTCCCAGTCCGGATGATTATCAAAAGACACCAGCGTCAAAGCTTCAGAAAATTGGCGAAGCCAGATGGCGGTAAGATGATGGTAGTCGCCCGATCCATACAGAGTAAAGGGAGCGAGGTGGGGGACCACCGACCGGCTGAACGACTCGATGATTTTCTTCGGAACCGAATAGCGAAGACGCGCGCTCCACATCCGGAGGTCCAGGTGCTGCGGGATGCCCAGCGCACCGATTTCCCAGGCATCATCGATCAGAATGAGCTGGGTCAGATTTTTCATTACGAACCGCTAGGATAAATCATCTCGCTTCTTCGTCCAACGAGCCTGTGGCAACGTCCGGCGCCTCGCCTCCCACGCTCCCGGGTGGATCAGACAGCAGACAAAATCGATTATGTCGCCCGGCAACGCTGACGGAGTTGATCCGTGGTCGTGCGACGGGCGGGAATTATCCGTGCTAGCCCAAGCCGCGGTGTCCGCGGCTTTACCAAATTGCCGGGTCCGGTCTAATCTTCGTCGTGATCTCCGTTCAGGATGTGCAGGCTGCGCGAAAAAGGATCAAGAGCGGCATCTACTACTCACCTTGTCCGGCCTCGGGTCAGTTGAGTGAAGTGGCTGGCGCTGAGATATTTTGCAAACTGGACCATCTCCAACGCACGGGTAGTTTCAAGGAACGAGGCGCTGGGAAGCGCTGCTCCAATTAAGTGATTCGCAGAAGTTGCGAGGAGTCATTGCGGCGTCTGCCGGGAATCATGCTCTCGGCTTGGCTTACCACGGTAAGCTGCTGGGGATTCGGGTCGTGGTCGTAATGCCTGAAACTGCGCCGCTCATTAAAATCACGACCTGTGAAAGGCTCGGCGCCGAGGTGACGGTAGCGGGTCGCAATTTCGCGGAGGCAAGAGAAGTCGCCCGTGAACTCCTCACTCGGCACGGGTACGCTTACATTCATGGATACGATCAATGGGAGATCATCGCCGGCCAGGGCACGATGGCTTTGGAGATCCTTGATCAGGTCCCCGGTTTCGAAGTGATCCTGGTGCCGGTGGGCGGCGGCGGTTTGCTCGCGGGAGTCGCTTTGGCGATCAAGAGCCTGAAACCATCGGCCAAGGTTTACGGGGTAGCCTCCGAGAACACGCCGAGTCTCAGACAGGCGCTTGGTGCAGGCCGGCCCGTCGCCGTCCAAAATCAGGCGACCTTAGCGGACGGCTTGGCGGTCCCGGAGTTCGGCAACAACGCTCTTGCCCTGATCGCCCCACGTTTAGACGGACTGATTGAAGTGACGGAAGCGGAGATCGCCTTGGCCATCCTGCGAATTCTTGAGCTCGAAAAAAGTGTGGTGGAAGGATCGGCTGCCGCCACCCTCGCGGCGCTGATCAGCGGAAAGTTGCCTGAATTGGCAGGGAAAAAGATCGTCTTGCCATTCTGCGGGGGCAACATCGATCCGGGCGTGCTTAATCGGGTGATCGAGCGGGGCTTGGTCGCGGACGGCCGGCTTTCGCGCTTCTGTGCCAAGATCAGTGATCGTCCGGGAGGACTGGCAGCCTTGACGCAAGTCATTGCTTCGGCCGGTGCCAGCGTCAAAGAAATCACCCACGATCGCGCCTTCGGCGACTCGGAGGTTGCCGCCGTCCAAGTAGTCTGCACGGTCGAGACTCGTGACCGGCACCATATTGCAGCGCTTCACCAAGCTTTGGAAAAGAGTGGCATTCATTGTTGGGCGCAGTGAGCAAACTACCTGTTCGCCTCGGTAATTCGTGCCACGCTTCTTGAATTTTAGCCCCAGCCACTTAGTTTGTGGATCGTATCCTAAGGGCGTAGCTGGTTCGTTTCGCACCGGTGTTTGTGAGCGGCGGGCCGGTCCCAGCGCCCGCTTATTTTCCCTATGTTACCCACAGACGTCGTTCAGTTTCTCGAGTATGGGCAGGGCAGGCGAGCCAGGTATTATTCGCTGGTCGCCTTGCAAGAATCCGGCTTGCCCCAGATCAGCCGGCTCCCGGTAAGTATCCGTATCGTTCTTGAGTCGGTGTTGCGGAATTGTGACGGCAAGAAAGTGACCGAGAAAGACGTTTTGAACCTGGCTCATTGGAAAGCTCGGAAGCCCGCCTCGGTCGAGATCCCCTTTGTGGTTGCCCGGATTGTGTTGCAAGACTTCACCGGAGTACCGCTCCTGGTCGATCTCGCGGCGATGCGCTCGGCGGTGGCTCGTTTGCAGCACGATCCTGCAGTGATCGAACCACTCGTGAAAGTAGATTTAGTGGTTGATCACTCCGTCCAGGTCGATTTCGCCGGCACGAACGAAGCGTTTGCATTGAATCTTGATTACGAATTTCGCCGGAACCGGGAGCGTTACGAACTCCTGAAATGGGGGCAACAGGCCTTTCGAACTTTCGGCGTGGTCCCGCCTGGGATCGGGATCGTTCACCAAGTCAATCTGGAATACCTCGCCGAGGGAGTTCTCGCCAAAAAGGATGAGGAAGGCGAGCTTCTTTATCCAGACACACTGGTTGGCACCGATTCCCATACGACGATGATCAACGGGATCGGTGTGGTCGGATGGGGAGTGGGCGGTATCGAGGCAGAGGCTGGCATGCTTGGACAGCCGGTCTATTTCCTGACCCCGCAGGTCGTCGGTGTGCATCTGT
>JAVHMZ010549001.1:0-13097 GCA_034782995.1 Amazona versicolor
GGCAGCAGAATTACGTCCGAAGCGACCACATCCGTGGCATAGACCTTCTTGCCGTCCTTGTCCTCATAGCTCCGCGTCTGCAGCCGGCCTTCGACATACACCTGCTTGCCCTTCGTCAAATACTGAGTCAGGTTTTCCGCTTTCCACATGGTGATGTTCGTCCAGTCCGTCTCTTCCTTCCACTCGCCGGACTGCGGATCCTTCCGGTTCCAGTTCGTCGCCACCGAGAACTTGGTCACGGCGGCGCCCCCGGGTGTGAACTTCGTTTCCGCATCCTTGCCGAGACGGCCCACCAGGATGACTTTGTTGACGCTACGCGATGCCATGATTCCTCACGCTAACACAACCAGTTACTTCTGCTTCGCTACGATCTGATCTTTCACCTTCTCGTACGTGGCGGCTGGAACGATGTTGCGCGTCTTCAACTGCGTCTTCAGCTTATAGGGCCGCCCGGCAATGATCTTCGCCGCGTACGCGTCCCCAATGCCCGGCAGCGCCTTCAAATCGGCCGCCGAAGCGCTGTTGATGTCCACTAACTTCGCATCGGACTTCGCGGTCGAAGCCGGCGCGGCCTTCGTCGCTGCTTTGGTTTTCGCCGCGGGAGCTGTCGGGCTCGCAGCTTTCTGAGCCGGAGCCGGTGTCTGGCCGAAGGCCGTTGCCGCGCCCAGGGCAATCAATGTAAGAAGAGTGTTTCGGAGTTGTTTCATCGGGACTATAGTATCTCGAATGCCCTACCGCGCAATCGGCAAGCCGGAAATTTCATATGCGGTCCAGCCGCCATCGAGCGAGATCAAGTTGCGGTACCCCATCTTTTGCAGGGAAGCCGTGGCCAGCGCCGACCGATATCCGCCTCCGCAATAAAGCACCAGGCGCGCGTCTTTGTCGGGGATTTCCGTTTCGATGTCGCGCTCGATAATCCCCTTGCCGAGATGTTTCGCGCCTGCTGCGTGGCCCGCCGCGTACTCGTGGTCCTCGCGAACATCGATCAGCGTATGCTCTTCGCCGCGTTCTCGCATCGCGCGATAACCTTCGATATCGATCTCGCGGATGCCCTTCTTCGCCTCGGCGACTAACGCCAGAAATGCCGGAGTGTGCGGTCTGTTCATGCGCCGTTATCCTTCCACCCGGCGAATGCGCGCGCCCACGCTTGCCAGCTTGCCTTCGATACTCTCGTAACCGCGATCGATGTGATAAACGCGATCGATCACCGTCTCTCCTTGCGCCACCAGCGCCGCCAATACCAGCGACGCGCTCGCCCGCAGATCGCTCGCAATCACGCCCGCGCCGGTGAGCGGCTGCTTGCCCGCGACGATGGCTGTTCTCCCTTCCAGCCGGATGTTCGCTCCCATGCGCGCCAACTCCTGAGCATGCATGAAACGATTCTCGAAAATCGTCTCCGTAATCATGGAGATTCCTTCGGCCTGCGTCATCAGCGCCATATACTGCGCTTGCAGATCCGTGGCGAAGCCCGGAAATTCTTCCGTCGTCATATCGACCGAACGCAGGTTGCGCGACCCGGTCACATGAATCGTATCGCCGCCTTCGATCGCAATCCCGATCCCCGCCTCCCGCATCTTCTGCGTCAGCGCGTCCACATGCTGGGGATTGCAATGCGTCACGCGCAGATCGCCGCCCGTAATCGCGCCCGCGATCAGATACGTCCCCGCCTCGATGCGGTCGGGAATGATCTCGTGCGGCGTCGCGGTCCCATGCAGCTTTTCGACGCCCGTGATGCGGATCGTCGATGTCCCCACGCCTTCAATCTTCGCTCCCATCGAAATCAGCAAGCCGCAGAGATCTTCCACTTCCGGCTCCCGCGCGGCATTTTCCAAAACCGTTTCTCCGCGCGCCAGCGTAGCGGCCATGATCAGATCTTCAGTCCCGGTCACGGTAATGCGGTCGAATCGAATGCGTGCGCCGGTGAGTCCCCTAGGGGCGACCGCTTCGATATAGCCATACTCCTGGTTGATCACCGCGCCCAATTGTTCCAGTCCCGCCAGGTGGAAATTGATGGGCCGCGCGCCGATCTGACATCCGCCCGGAACCGATACGCGCGCTCGACCGGCCCGCGCCACCAGCGGTCCCAACACCAGGCTCGAAGCCCGCATGGTTTTCACGAGTTCGTAAGGCGCTTCCGGCGATACGATATTGGCCGTCTGCGCTTGAAACAGCCCGTCGGTCTCCGTCACCGCCGCCCCGATATCGATCAGCAATCGCACCATGGTGCGAATGTCGCGAACACGGGGCACGCGCGTCAGTTCCACCTTCTCATCAGTCAGTAGAACCGCTGCCAACGCGGGCAATGCCGAGTTTTTCGAACCGTTGGTTTCGACGCTGCCGTGAAGCGGCGCGCCGCCTTCAATCACAAATTTATCCATGAGTTTCGATTTCGTTTCCGAGCGCGAGCGAGATCGCAACCCGCACCACATTTCCGGCTCTCGCCAGATACTCCGCCGCTTCCGCATCGGACACGCCGGCTGCCTCCCGCACGATGCGCCGCGCGCGTTCCGCCAGCTTCAAGTTCGTGGGCTGCACGTTCACCATCAGGTTGCCGTACACGTATCCCAGGCGGATCATGCTGCCCGTTGTCAACATGTTCAAAACCAGCTTGGTCGCGGTACCGGCCTTGAGGCGCGTGGAACCGCTAATCACTTCCGGCCCTGGAAGCGGAGTGATGGCGATCTCCGCAGCCTGCGCCAACAGCGAGCGCGGCGTACAACTGATGCCGATAGTAACGGCTCCCATGCGCCGTGCTTGCTCGATCGCCCCCAGGACGTAAGGCGTTCTTCCGCTGGCCGCGATGCCCGCCAGAACGTCGCTCCCTCGAAAACCCCTTTCGAACAGATCGCGAACACCGGCCGCCGGATCGTCCTCCACGCCTTCGCTGCTCCGAGTGAGCGCCGCTTCGCCTCCCGCGATGATTCCCTGCACCATCTCCACCGGCACGTTGAACGTCGGCGGGCATTCCGAAGCGTCCAGCACTCCCAGCCGCCCGCTGGTTCCCGCGCCGATATAGAACAGACGTCCGCCATTTTGGAATGCGCGGACAATCGCCTCCACGGCTTTCGCAATCTGAGGAATCTCGGTTCGAACGGACTCCGCCACGCGCGCATCTTCGCGATTGATCACCGCCAGCATCTCTTCCGTGGATAGCTTATCGATATGCGTCGAAGCCGGATTGCGCTGCTCCGTCAAAAGCTCGTCTAAGCCGCTCACGATCAGTGCAGCGTCTCCACATAAGCGCCGGAGGTGGCATCCACCAGGACCGAAAGCTCGCTGGTGCTCGCGCTTTCTCCCCACATGATCCGCCACGCGGCGTTGCCATATCCGCCGGTTTGCGCAAGCTGATAAGTGATGGTCATGCCCGGATGCTTTTTGTCGAACTCGGCGGCCTTTGCGAGCGCCGTCTGATAGGCCTGGTCGGAATCGATCTTGGCTGAGGCGATCGAAAACGGCTTGGTGGCCCGATTCGGCGCGCTCCAACTCGCCGCCTTACCCGCGGTAACGCCCTTGTGCAGGCTGGTCGAAGCTTCTTCCACCGAAAATGTGTACGTCTGAGATTGCTGCAGCGAGGGCGACACAAACGTCACCTGCCATGCGCCCGATTTACCGGGCTGCGCGGGAACGTCAGTCAGGTGGATGCTCGAAAACTCGTAGACCTGGGCATCGGGAGCCCACTGGTGAGAGAAGTTGAACATCTGATAGAGAGCATGCAGACCGGTTACCGGCTCGGGCGGAGCCTCCGCTTTCTTGCTCTTACTCTCGCTCGCGCTCGGGCCGCAGCCCGCCAGCATCAGGAACACCGCGGTAGACGCGGCCAGCGATCGGCTGATCATTTTTCTTCTCCTCGGTTTCTATCTCCTCGCCCCGGCAAGGCATCCGTACTATAAGAGGTGTAACATAGTGGGCGTGCGGCGGTTTTCGATTGCGGACGCGGGCGGAAAAGCCCTGCTCCTCGCCACCATCGCGGGAATGCTCCCGTTCGTTCTTCTAGCACAGAAGTCCGGTGCTCCGCCTCGCATCAACCCGATCAACATCCCATCGTCGAGGCCCTCCACGAACAACCCTCTGGACACCGGCGGCACACCCGGCGTCGCGGGTATGTATGTGGACGGCAAAGTGGTGGTGCAGGATGGCGGAGAGCTGCCGCTGAATGTCGTCATCGAAAAGGTCTGCGGGTCGCGCCATTCGGCATTAGGATATGCCGATCGCAAGGGTGGCTTCAGCGTCCGCCTGAGCGGAAGCAATCTGGCCTCCCTGGTGGACGCGAGTGACGATTCGCGGATGAGTCCCGGCAGCGCTCCATCCCCCATCCGTCAGCAAGGCGGCGCCAACCTGATGGGCTGCACCATCGAGGCCGTTTATCCCGGTTATCGTTCCGCGGCCATCGACATCGGCTCCCAACGGCTGATGGACAATCCGAACATCGGTACCCTGATCATCCGGCGCATCGCGACCGGGTCCGGCACCATGGTGAGTCAAACTTTGTTGACCGCGCCCAAAAATGCCCTGAAAGCCTACGACCAGGGGATGGATTCCGTGCGCAAGGGTAACACCGCCGCGGCGATCACGGGTTTCGAGAAAGCCGTCGCGCTGCACCCAACTTTCGCGAACGCGTGGTACGAGCTCGGCCATCTCAATCTCTCATCCGGACCTGCCGGAAACGCCCGCGCCGACCTTCTCAAGGCCGTAGCCGCGGATGCGAAATATGTTCCGCCTTATATCGATCTGGCCCTGCTCGCGTATCGCGACAAGGACTGGCGGGAGACGGTGAAACTGACCGGCCAGGGGCTGCGCCTGGATTCGTCCGGTTCGCCCGAACTTTACTACTACGATGCCGCCGCGCGATTCAACCTGGGAGAGTTAGATGAGGCCGAGAAGAGGGCCCGCGAAGCTCTCAAGCTCGATGTCACGCACTCTCTGCCGCGCGTGCCACACCTGCTCAGTTACATACTCGCGAGTAAGGGCGATTACGCCGGCGCGGCAGCAGAGATGCGCGCGTACCTCGCGGGCGGCCTGGCTCCGGAAGAAGCCGAGCGCGCCCGTAAAGAATTGGCCGTTTTGCAGTCGAAAGCGGACGAGACCGCTAAGAAGTAAACCGGCGGTACGCCTCATCCGGGAAATTCCTCTGAATCACCCCCGGATGCAGGATCTCCACTAGAATCTGCAGCGATTCCACAACACGAGGACCCGGCCGATTGAAGTATTGATTTCCGTCCGCCACCCAGACATCGCCATTTCTCACCGCGCGCAGGCTCCGGTATTCGGGCCGATCGGTAATCCAGTGCATCTCCGGCAGCGTGCGAGCGTTCGAAAACCCGCAGGGCATCACGACGATCACTTCCGGATCGGCACTCACCAACTCCTCCCAAGTCATCCACGGTGAGTGTTGTCCCGCCGTTCCAAACAAATTCACGCCGTTCGCGATTTCGACCAGCTCCGGGACCCAGTTGCCCGCGGCCATCAGCGGCTCCAGCCACTCGATGCAAGCCACGGACGGCCTGCGGAAGTCTGTATGAGCGAGAGCCCGCAACGTCTCCATCCGTTGTTGCAGAAGCGCGATACAAGCCTCCGCATCCATTCCCACGGACTCGGCCACGCGCCGCATATCGCTCCAGATGGCGGCCAGATCGTTCGGCTCTAACGAGACGATCTTCGGCCGGCTGCCGAGGCGTTGCGCGACGGAAGCGTCCACGTCGCGCAGGCTGACCGCGCAGACATCGCACTGCGTCTGGGTTACGATGTGCGTCGGCTGCAAGTCCTCCAGAACCTCGTCAATGACTTGGTAGACCGAAAGCGCGTTCGCGAGCGAATCTTTCACCGCGCGATCGATTTGCAGACTGTCGCCCGAACAATCGAAGCTCGTGCGCGTGCAGCACGGCAAGCGTTCAACGCCGGGCGGAAAATCGCACTCGTGCGATCGCCCCACCAGAAACTCTCCGAGGCCGAGCGCGTACACAATCTCGGTCGCGCTGGCGATCAAGGAGACGATGCGCGGTTCGCTAGAGGTTGGCAACTGCCCGTTCGCCGCCCGCGACGGTACGGCTCAGCGCGTAGTGCAGACCGAACAGAAGCGCGGTCCAGGCCAGATCGCCCGCCACGGTTGCCGGGAAGAATGGCAGCGCGCCGGCATAGCAGGCCAGCAGCCCGGCGGCAGTGTGCGGCGAATACTCGATGAAATAAGCGAAGTTGGAAATCAGGAAAAACTGCACGCTGCAGGCCAGGCACGCGAGGCCGATCCGCGCCGGGTTGTTGGTCGTCCGCAAGGAACGCCCAATGAGAACGCTCAGCAGAAAGCTGGCATAAATGAACGGCGTTCCGAAGCTATAGCCCCCGAGCAGCGGATCGGTCACCGCCATGATCGCCAGCGGAACCAGGTACGCATACCAGCCGCTCAAACGCGCTCCGGCGAACAGACTGGTTCCGCCAACCGGCGCGAAATTCGGCGGATGCGGCATCAGCCGCGCCAAGCCCCCCAGAACGGTCAGGGCAAGCGCGTAAGGCCGAAGATTCGATTTTTGCTCAGTCATTCTTCTTCTCCTCTGGGGCAGGGTTGCGGAGCCCGGTCGGAGCTTCATTCGGCTCCCACAGCGTCTCCGGAATACCCATCGACCTGCTAGCCGCGCGGCTCCACACAAAGAACGCGTCGCTCAGCCGATTCAAGTATTTGATTGTATCGCCTTCCACCGGCTCCCTCCGGGCAAGCGCCACGCACAGCCGCTCCGCGCGCCTGCAAATGGTCCGGCAAACGTGCAGTTCGGTATTCAAACGCGATCCGCCCGGCAGCACGAAGGAGCGCAGTTCGGGCAACTCCGCGAGCTGTTGATCCATCTCCAGCTCCAGCCACTCGATCTCCAGCGCCGTTACACGCGGCTGGCGCGGGTGCACGTCCTCGGGACGCGTCGCCAGAATAGATCCGAGATTGAAGAGCTCATGCTGCACCTTTTTGAGGATCGCTTCCAGAGTAACGAGCGACGCCTCCTGGGCGCTCTGCCGCGCCATTCCGGTAAAAGCATTCAGCTCATCCACCGTTCCGTAGCATTCGATGCGAAGATCGTCTTTCGAAACCCGCTGGCCGCCCACCAGACTGGTTTCTCCGGTATCGCCGCGCCGGGTGTAAACGCGATTGATCGCCAGCCGGGGTTCGTTAAAGACTTTGTCATTGTCTGCCACGAATACTCCATTTCAGACCGCTGATAAAGGTGAGTTTCGGCGAGGGGAAACCGAAGATCTCCTCATAACGCTGATTCAGCAAATTGCGAACGCTTCCAAAGGCCGTCACGCCGCCCTTTATTTGGATGTTGAGATTCAGCGTTAGATTGGCAAATCCCGGGTTCGTGAAGAAGCCGTAGGATGCGCCGAAGTTCGGCTCGATATCCAAATCGTTACCGCGAATATATCCATCGATGTCGCCTGACACGCGGCCGCGAGCCGCCACCAGACGAAACGATCCCGATTGCGGCGGCCTTCGCGCCAGTTGCTGTCCCACATGAAAGTATTGCGCGGCCAGTCCCTCCGAACCGTCCAGCGCCAGAACCTTGGTATCGAGATAGTTGTAATTGCCCACAAACGCGAGCCAGCGCGCGGGCCGGTATTGCGCCGAAAACTCGACACCCTGCGTCTTCGCATTCGCCAGATTCGCGCTCGAGAAAGAACTCAGATCGGCCAGCGATCCGCCCAGCGTCACGATCAGATCCGAATAGCGCGTGTAAAAATAGGCCGCGTCCAGCATTATTTTGCCGGATGCGAAGCTCTGTGAAATGCCGGCGTCGACGCTCAACGATCGCTCCGGTTTCAAGTCCGGGTTGGTCGTAAAAGCCAGATCGAAACCGCCCGGCGGCCGTATCCCGGTGCCGATCGAAGCGTGCAGCCGAGTGCCGCCCGCCAGCCGGTAACCCGCCGCCAGCTTCGGATCGACGCGGCCGTACGTGTGCGCCGGAAGTCCGCTTCCGCCGTTGGGAATCAGCGGTGTTTCGAAGATATCCCCGCGCACGCCGGCCTGCAAATAGAGACCACCGAATTGAAAGCGGTTCTCCCAGTAGATGCCTTGCTCATCCCGCCGCAGAGGATACGAGCTGAACGCGTTATCGGTGATGTACGCGTTCTTGACCTCCTCACGCCCCCATACAAAACCGGCCGACATGGTCCAATACTTCGCGGCACTGATCACGGCCCGCGCTTCCGCCTGACCGCGCAGGTCTTTGTTGAAGCTGTTTCCGTAAGGACTCGCGTAAAAATTGTTCCCCAGGAAAAAGGCTCCCAATACTTCGCCGCGCACCCGGCTTGTCAGATCCGTCCGGTATTGAAAGCCGTAATCGGACACGTTATTCTTTCCTCGCGAGACCGTATCCACGCCCGCATACAAGCCCGCCGGATCGGAACCGTAAGGCCCTGGCGTGCCCAATTCATTCGAATCGAAGTTGCCGGTGGCGTTGAAGCTCCGATGCGCCCAGTTTCGGTTGACATGCAGGAGCACGTTCTCATTGCGCCAGTCTGAATTCGCAACGTTCCCATCCGAGTCGATGTCGATGCGCGACGCGGAGCCAGCCACGCCAAATCCGGCAATCATCCCCGAAGCGCTCACACCGAAACGCCGCTCGCCATGACTTCCGCCATCGGCAATCACGTCCAGCGCCGTGCCGCTGTCGTCCGCGGAGCGCGTTACGAAATTCACCACGCCGCTGTTTGCGTAAGACCCGTACACGGCGGATTGCGCGCCGCGAACCAGCTCGATCCGTTCCAGGAAGTCAGCGGGAACCTGAGAGAAATCGAACCCACCGCCATAGGCAAAGCTGTTCACGGGAACGCCGTTGATCGTCACCAGCGCGTAGGTCGATTCGCCGCCGCGAATAAAGGCCGACGTCACTCCCCCGCGTCCGCCAGACTGCGAGAGCACCACTCCTGGCAGCGTGCGCATCAGTTCGGATGCCTGCGCTTCGTTGCGCTCGCGGATCTCATCGCCCGTGATCACGCTCACGCTGCTGGCCTGCTCGCTGGCGGGCACGTCCAGAGTCGATCCCGCCACTCGTATGGAATCCTGCACGGGCGCGAGGTCCATCACGACGTGTAGGTCGTTCGCCAAAACGGAAACCGTCCTGGTCGCGAACCCCGACGCCGTGACGATCAGCTTCTGGGTAGCGGGATCGGCGGATGGAAAGCTGAATGCGCCGGTCTCATTCGTGGTGCGCTCGTCTATTAATCCCAGCCGGTTGAACAAGCCGACGTGCGCGCCCGCGATCACGCCTCCCGATGTGTCCGCGACCTCTCCGTGAATAGAAGCGCCTTGTGCCGTCCAGAAGGACGCGGCAAGGCATAGCGATGCGATGGTAACGTTTCGAATCATGGTTGCAGCCCTCCGCTGCCGCGCGCGGGCGTTGAGAATCGCCGTTGCGCGTCGCTGCCCGGTCGGTCTCCTGACTCACGCTTCACCGGTTCCCGTCTGCCTTCCCATTCGTCGCCGAACAGTGGCTACCGCGACGGAAACCTCCACGCTTACAGTGGCGGGGCCGTGCTGGATTTTCACCAGCTTCCCAACTTCTACCGGACAGTGCCTTTCAAGTTGATCTTCTGAGCTTAGTCGTTTTGAATGCGGGTTGTCACTAGCGGCAACCCCCGTGAGTACACTGGAAGCAGAAGCTTCCCGCTTCACCTCATGTCCAAACTGCGTTTGTGCGCGTGCCTGGCCGTTTTCGCCGGACTCACCGCCTGCATCGAGCACAGTGCACCCTCGGCCGGCGTGGTGTTTGCCGGACCCGTCGATCTTCCTTTACATGAGGACATCAAGCCGAAATCGAAAATCACCGTGCGCGTTCATCATGGCGACCGTTTGACGATTGTCCAGCAGCGCCGAAGACTATATAAACTTCGCACGGCCAAGGGTCTCGAAGGCTGGACGGATGAGCGCAATCTGATGAGTGTGGAGCAGATGAACGCGCTGGCGGCCCTGGAGAAGCAGGCCCAAAAATTAGATTCCCAGGGCGTGGCAACCACTTTCGAAACGCTGAACGTGCATACCGAGCCGCAGCGCTTCTCGCCGAGTTTCGTGCAGATTCACGAAGGCGAGAAGTTCGATGTCATCGCGCATCAGACCTCTTCGCGGACCGAGCCGGCGCATCGTGTTCTCGTGAAGCCTTTGCCCAAGGGACCGGCTGAAAACAAGAAACGCTCGGACCGAAGGCGAGTTCCGCTGCCGCCTCAGCCGTCCGCTCCCCGGCCCCCTGACGACTGGTTGGAGCTTTCCGAAGAGCGCACGCCGCCGCCTCCTCCGCCGAAGCCCGAGCCCCCGCCTAATCCGCACGGCAAAAAACGCCGCAAACTGGCGGAGCCGGAGACCGCGCCCACTGACGATTGGACTCTGGTGCGAACCGCTCACGGCGTAGCCGGCTGGGTGCTGACCAGCCGCATCTACTTAGCGATTCCCGACGAAGTTGCCCAATACGCCGAGGGCCATCGCATCACCACCTATTTCTCGCTCGGCAAAATTCACGACGACGAGCTCAACGCCGACAAAGACATCTGGCTGTGGACCACCGTCCACGCCGGACAGCATCCCTTCGACTTCGACAGTTTTCGCGTGTTCACGTGGAACCCTAAGAGGCATCGCTACGAGACCGCTTACATCCAGCGAACGGTGGAGGGCTTCTTACCGGTGCTGGTCAAAAGGGAAGGCAACCAGGAGACGTTTTCCGTGTGCGTGGCGGACGATCAGGGCGCGCGTCTGCGCAAGCGTTTTGTGATGCTGGACCGGCAGGTCCACGCCATGGACGTCCAGCCTTGCGCCGTAGAACCGGCGATACCGGCGGCGGCGGCGGAAACTCCGCAACCCGAAAAGCAGCCGCAAACTCTATCGGAGAAGTTGAAGGGGAAAGCGGCGGACGTGAAGAGAAAACTCACAGGAAAATAATTAATATAGTCTGCAACTTTTCCTACGGATTGCTGTTGCAATTCGTTCAGGTTTCACCGGCATTTAAAACTTGTAATCAATTAGTACGAAGTTGTAAATTCATTGCTCGAGCCTGGACATCCCCTCGTTCATATCTTATAATTCACGGACAGTCAGAAGAAAAACCTTCTAGCAAATTTGAAGTATTGTCAGACAAGGAGAACGTGTGATTCCTAGATCAACGTATGTTTTGGCTGCTGTTCTTGCCACTGTCCCATTCGTCCTGAGTGCCGCCACTCCGGCGTCTCTTTCGGCTCAGCATGTACGAGATGTGGTCCGCTCGGGTGAAGCGCAACCCGTGGGCCGCCTTTCCTCAACCCAGATCATGACCCTGGATTTGGTCATGCCTCTTGCCGACTCGAATGGCTTGGATGCTTTCCTCGCCGACGTGTATAACCCGGAAAGCCCCAACTATCGGCACTTCCTCACGCCGAGTCAATTTACCGCGAAGTTCGGCCCCAGCCAGAAGGATTACGATGCCGTGGTCAGTTTCGCCAAAGCCTATGGCTTATCCGTTGTGGGCGGCACCTTCGATGGCCGCGACGTGCAGGTAAAAGCCCCTGTCTCGGCCGTCGAAGCTGCGTTCCGCATCACCATGATGAACTACCAGCACCCCACCGAGAATCGCCTTTTCTACTCGCCGGCGCAAGAGCCTACCGTCGATGCCGGTGTTAAGCTGATGCAAATCTCCGGGCTCGACAACTACGCGATCCCGCGTTCCATGTTGTCCAAGAGAAACCTCGATGAGATCCCCTCTGCCATCACCGGATCCGGTCCGAGCAATTCGTTCCTGGGCAGCGACATGCGCGCGGCGTACTATGGCAAGACGACGCTCACCGGAGCGGGCCAGACCCTCGGCTTGTGGGAATACAATTCCGGGGCCGATCTCGCCGATGTGAATAAGTATTACCAGAATGTGAACCAGACCCGTCAAGTGGCTGTTACGCAGCTCTCGACCGACGGCACCCCCACCTCCTGCCTTGCGGCGCACGGTTGCGACGATACCGAGCAGGTTCTGGATATCACACAAGCCCTCGGCATGGCTCCCAAGCTCGCGGGCCTGGTGGTGTTTGTCGGATCCACCGATACCGCGATTCTCGCCTCCATGACGACCCATACCCCGCTGTCAGCCACCATCGGTTGCTCCTGGCTGTGGAGACCGGCCGACCCGAATACCGACGATGTTTACTTCAGGCAGATGGCCTCGCAAGGCCAGACCTTCTTCGTGGCAACCGGCGACACTGGGAATTGGGTGAAGAATGGCTTCTCTTACCCCGCGGAAGATGATTACGTAGTTGCGGTCGGTGGAACGTCTTTGAAAACTGTTAGCGCCGGCGGACCCTGGAAGTCTGAATCCGCATGGGTCGGCGGCGGCAGTGGCATCTCGCCCGATAAGATTGCGATTCCGCCCTTCCAGCAGATCGCGGGCGTCATCACGGCCGGAAACAAAGGTTCCACGACTTATCGCAACGGACCGGATGTTTCGGCAAACTCGGATAACACTTTCTACGTGTGCGCTGACCAGACCACCTGCACCGCCAACTTGTATGGCGGCACCAGCTTCGCCGCTCCCATGTGGGCCGCGTTTATCGCGCTGGCCAATCAGGCTCGGGTAAGCGAAAGCAAGCCGACCCTGGGCTCGCTCAATCCGATCATCTACCCGGTGAACGTGACTCCCACATATGGAACCCTCTTCCACGACATCACGACTGGAAAGATTGGAAGCTACTCCGCCATCACGGGCTTCGATCTGGCGACTGGATGGGGCAGCCCGCAGGCTGCACTGATCGGCTACCTCGCCCAATTGCAGTAAAGTTGGATTTGCTGTAGCATTGTTCGCGGCGTGCCGTTTTGCTCATTCTTGGGTAAGACGGCACGCCGTATCATTGACTAGCAGCGGTCCTATGTCCCAAAAGATTTTCCTCAAATTGGTTACCTTGGCAGTCTTAATTGTTCCGGCTTTCGCGCAGCCATCGGTCGCGACAAACGCTGTGGTGAATTCCGCGAGTTACGCAGTGGTAGGATTGCAGAATTCCAGCATTGCGCAAGGGTCGATCTTTACGATCTTCGGAACTGGGTTAGGAGCATCGCCCCAATCTCCGTCGGGTTATCCCTTGCCCACGAATTTGGGCGGGACCTCGGTGCAGATCACCTC
>JAVHMZ010549110.1:0-13093 GCA_034782995.1 Amazona versicolor
CTGAACAGCTTGGCCCAGTGCGGCCTGGCGTCGAAGGGCCTGAGTTGTTCTTCGATCAGCGGCAAAAGCTTTTGCACCGCCGGCCATTCGGGTTTCCAGGTAAAGTGAATCGCCATCGAGGGCCGCCGGTAGCACGGGCTCATCCAGAGATCGTCGGCGGCTATCGTACGGAGCTCCGAAATCATCAGGTGTGGAGTCACTTGATCGCGCAGCTTTTCAATCGCCAGAATCGCTTCGTATCCACGGTCGCGCGGCACGAAGTATTCGGTCTGCAGTTCGTCGCCGCTGCTGGGGGTGAAGTTCATGCGGAAATGCGGCAGCCGCTCGAACCAAGGGCCCGGCACTCCTAACTGTTCCGTGCAGTTCTCGGCCGAGTGTCCGGCCAGCGGGTGCAACTTGCGGGTGGCAAGCTTCGCGCCGAAATATTCGGGAGCGGCGGTAAAAGAACGGTCAGGCTCGACGCGGCTCTTGATCCAAACTTGCGTGATGCGATGGTTCTGCCAGTCGGTGAACAGGCTCACGCTGTAGCCGCTCGAGAAGATTTCATCCAGGTGCTTTTCGAGTGCATCCATCGGCAGGTTTTCATAGACCACCTGACGCATATCGAAAGCGGGCTGCACGTCGAGCGTCACCTTCGTGACAACGCCGAGCGCTCCCAAATCGACCACCGCGCCGTTGAATCGCTCGCCGTCTTTGTCGCGCGAGAGTTGAACCAATTCGCCATCCGCGGTTACCAGCTCCAGGGCCGCGACCGCCGTCGCCAGATTTCCCAGCTTCGCGCCAGAACCGTGCGTACCAGTGGAACGCGCGCCCGCGACCGAGATGTGCGGCAAGGATGCCAGGTTGTGAAGCGCAAAGCCGTTTTGGTAGAGGTGCGGCGCAAGCACGCCGTAGGGAATGCCGGCGTTTACGGTGACGGTGCGGGCCTCCTGGTTCAGATGAATAACGGTCAGATTCTTCAGCGAGATTTGATTCTGCGGGCTGTCGGCAATGCGATTGAAAGAGTGCCGGGTACCCAGCGCTTTCAACGTGCCGCAGCTCTTCACGATGTCGCGCACTTCCTCCACGGAGTTCGGGAGAAAGAGTTTGGACGCGCGATACTGCTGATTCCCGGCCCAGTTCTTTCGCGCCTCGGCGGGCTGCTCACTGGCGGGTAGACGCGACAGCAGACTTCCAGTAACCAGCAAACTCGACGTTTTCAAGAAGGTCCTTTTATTCATGGCGCGTAGGCTCGCGGAACAAGTATATAGACTTCGCAAGAACTTCGGAACGGGCGGCGGCGAATTGACGTAATGCCTTCTGATGAAACTTCTACTCGTCTTTGCCGCTTTTGGCTTCGCCGCGACCGCGCAGACGCCATCCGACTCCGAATTCGCGCGCTTGGCGGATGAACGGGTGCAGAGCTACGTGAAGAAGAATGAGTTCATGGGAGCGGTTCTGGTGGCGCGCGATGGGAAACCCGTCTTTCGCAAAGCGTACGGAATGGCCGATCGCGAGTGGGACATTCCCAATTCTCCCGACACCAAATTCCGGCTCGGTTCCATCACGAAACAGTTCACGGCCACGCTAATTCTGCACCTGGCCGAACAGGGCAAGCTGAAGCTGGACGATCCGGTTTCGAAGTACTACACCGACGCGCCTCCCGCGTGGTCGAAGATCACGGTGCATCATCTTCTGACGCATACCTCGGGAATTCCCAGCTACACCGGGCTGCCGGACTTTTTCTCGAAGCATTCGCAAAACGCTCTGACGCCCGCGGAGATCGTCAAGCTGACTCAGAGCATGCCGCTCGAGTTCGAGCCGGGTACGCAATTCAAGTACGACAACACCGGCTACATTCTGCTCGGATACATCGTTGAAAAGGTGACCGGTGGAACTTACACGGCGTATCTCAAGCAGACGATTCTAGACCCGCTCGGGATGAAAGACACCGGGTACGATGTGTCGTCCGAAGTTCTTCACCATCGCGCGAGCGGATACTCGATGGACAACGGCGTGTTCACGAACGCGCGCTACCTGGACATGTCTCTACCTTATGCCGCGGGTTCGCTCTACTCGACTGTAGATGACTTACTCATCTGGGACCAATCGCTCTATGGGAATAAGATTCTGAGCAATGCCTCGAAGAAGAAAATGTTCACGCCATTCCTGCAAAATTACGCGTATGGCTGGATGGTGGGACCCGACCCCAAACACCCGGTTCTCACGCATGGCGGCGGCATCAACGGCTTCGCGACCGACATCCGCCGTTATACCGAAGACAAAGCCACGGTGATCGCGCTGTCCAATCTCGATAGCGGAAAGGCGGGAAACATCACCTCAGACCTGGCGATGTTGCTGTTCGGCGAGAAGATTCCCGAGCCGAAAGAGCATAAGGAAATCAGCCTCGATCCGAAGCTGCTCGAACCGCTAGTGGGGCACTACGAAATGACGCCGCAGTTCGCAGTCGATATCACGCGCGACGGCGATCATCTGTTCGCGCAGGCGACGAACCAGCCCAAATTTCCCCTGTTTGCCGAATCGGAAACGATGTTCTTTCTGAAGGTTGTGGATGCCCAGGTTGAGTTTGGAAAGGATGCTTCGGGTAAGGCCGTGGGCATTACTCTTCATCAGAATGGCATGGATTTGAAAGGCGTTCGCAAGTGACGCTGCACGACGCCTGATCGGACTGCATAAGTTGGGTTCGGAAAAATTTCGAATGCCGCGCGAGAACTCGCACCGGGTGCCCTTACAATGCAAAAAGAATCGGGATCGAAGGAAATGCAAACACTCTTGTTAGCTGGTACGCTGGCCGGGTCGCTCGCTTCAGCGCTCGTACTTCAAAAAGCGCTGCTGCACGCCTGGCTGCTGGCGATCGATCCCAACCGCCGGCGCAAGTAGTTACTTTCGTGAGCCCCGGCGCGGATTTCGCAGTTCGGACTGGCGCGTCTTATTCTTCTTCCGCTTCGGTTTTGAAATGACGAACGTTCCACTGCCAAGATTCTCCGCTTTGTAAAGCTTGCTGTCGTCTGCCAATTTGGTCTCCTGATTGTTGGGCTTTCAGATGGTTGAGTCTCTTTAGTTTACCCCGCCGCCGGGTGGCGGCCCTCATCGCGGTTTTGTCGCTCGCCGCCTCATCGAGGGCGGCGTCGCTTCCGTCGCGCGAGCAGATCGATGGCGTCCTGAGCCAGTTATCGGCGATCAGCGGATTTCCGGTGCGCCATCACCTTCGTTTCGAGTCGATCACCCGGCCCGAAATCGCGCGCTTTTTGGAGGTTCGCACGAAAGAGGCGATGACCTCCGAGGAGATCGAACACCAGCAGGCCGCGCTCGAGTTTCTGGGTTTTGTTCCTCCGGGGTTCGACCTGCGCAAGCTCACGATCGAACTCATGACCGAGCAAGCGGCGGCGTTCTACGACTACCAGAAGAAGGCGCTGTTTCTTTCCGACTGGGCTCCCGGTTCGTTGCGCGATACGGCAGTCATCCATGAGCTTGCGCACGCGCTTGCGGACCAGAATTTCCATCTGGGGCGTTACTCGCGCAAGGTAGAGTCGAGCAGTGAGAAATCGGCGGCCCGGCAGGCGGTGATCGAAGGCCAGGCGTCATACCTCATGTTGGCGTATGCGGCGCTTCAGACCGGGAAGCCGTCCCCCGAACTGCATCCCGACCCCGCGACCTTTGACGACGCGGTTTCAAAACCCGACGGCGAGTATCCGGTATTCGACCGCGCGCCGTTGTACGTGCGCATGAACCTGGTTTTTCCCTATACGTGGGGACTGGCGTTTCAGGCGGCGCTGGTGGACCGGCTGGGAGAAGGCGGGTTCGCCAAACCGTTTCACGATGCGCCGGTTTCGACGGAACAGATTCTGCACCCGGATCGTTATTTTGCCGGCCAGCGGCCGCGCCCTTGCAAGCTTCCCAAAGCTCCGAAGTATTATGGGCCCATTTTCGAAGGTGATCTAGGCGAACTCGATCACCGCATCCTCATCCAGCAATTTGTATCGATCGAGGCCGCAAAGCGGGTGAGTCCGGCGTGGCGCGGCGGCGCGTTTCAGCTTCTGGAAAACAGGAAAGATCACGCGCGGATGCTGGTCTATGCGTCCGAGTGGGAGGACGAGAAGAGCGCGGCGGCAATACTGGCGATCTATCGCGAGTGCATCGAAAAAAAATCGAAAAACGCGCGGTTCGAAGCAGCGGCGGATGGAGAATTTCGCGGGCGGAGTGACCGCGGCTACTATCGCGCGAGGCGAACGGGCAACCGCATCGATGCGATCGAGGGGTCGCCCGGCCCGCTCTGAGATTACATCAACTCTTCTTTGTACTCGCGCTGCACGGGCAGAGGCGCATCGGTCTGCTTGCGGTTCAGTTCGTCAGCCATGATGACGGCTTCGGCCAAATCTCGCATGGGACGGCGCAGACGCCGGCTTTCGTTCCGCAGCCGGAGATAGGCGTCTTCTTCGGTCAGGTGATGCTTGTATTGGAGGATGCCTTTGGCCCGCTCGACTAGTTTGCGAGTCTCCAGAGTGCGCTTCATTTCCAGCGTTTCCGACATCAGCCGCGCATTCTCGATGGCGCTCGCGGCTTGGCTCGCAACCACGCGTACGAAGCCGATTTCGTCTTCGGTGAAGATGCGGCGTTCCCGCGTGTAAATGTTGATGGTTCCGATTACCTTCTCGCGCGCGGTGAGCGGCACGGAGAGCAGCGAGGATAATCCGGTTTTGCGCGCCAGCTCGGGGTAGCGATACTGCTTTTCTTCCTTTACGTCCGGCACGTAGATGTGCCGCCCTTCGCGGACCACTTGCCCGATGAGAGAGTTTTCGAGCTTGAGCGGCAGCTTGTGCAGATACTCGGGCGTGGAGCAGCGCGCTGCGCTAATACTGAGTTCCTTCTTTTCCTCGTCGACCAGCATGATGGAGCAAACCGGCGAATCGAGCGTTTCCGCGACCATCTCGGAGATGGCTTGCAGGATGCGATCGAGATAGCTTTCGGCGCTGATGGTCTGCGCCACCGCGGCCAGCACTTCCATGCGCTTGACGGCGGTGAGGGATTGTTCGGTGAGGCGCGATTTTGCCAGCGCTCCGCCCATCTGTTCGCCGATGAAAGTGACCAGGGCGGCTTCATCGCTGGTATGGTGATGGGGCGCTTTGTGATGGACGTTGATGATGCCGGTTAGCTCGCCATCGGCGATCAACGGCACGGAAAGGAAAGCTTCGAACGTATCTTCCTGCAGACCGGGGAATGTCTTGAATCGGGTATCGGCGGACGCGTGATTCGACAACGCGACCACCGACTGATGCTCTGCCACCCAGCCCGTGATGCCTTCTCCCATTTTCAGCCGCAGGACCCCGATTTGATCGCTATGCGGCAGATGGGAAGCACGCAGCACGATCTCCTGGCTGATCGGATCGATGAGGTAGACAAGACACGCATCCGCATTAGTAACCGTCAAGATCATATCGACCAGTTCCCGGAGAATGTTGTCGAGTTCTTCTCCGGAGCTGACAATGCTACTAATGCGGTGCAGCAGCGCGACATGGCTACCCATCTGTTGACCTTCCAATTCGAAAACGCCCGTCATCCGAGGCTCCTTGGGCCCGCTGGGTTGCGGGTATTACCAAGTCTAAGGACACTTGCTCGAACGCGTCAAATTGAAATTTTCTATTTGCTGGTGCGGAGGAAAAAGCGTTGGTGCGGTTACGCGCTGGCCGTTTGGTGTTTCAGGTCGCGAATGGTGTTGTGCGTGGCCTGCACAGTGGCGAATTGCGAGTCGATGATGGAGCGAATCTCAGTGGGAACATCCTTGGACAGAGCTTCGCGGTACTGTTTCATCGCGGCATCTTCGCCCGCCTCGCACTCCGCGATGATCGCGGCGTCGGTATGGCCGGTGACCATGGCTTTCAGATTGAGCCATCCGCGGTGGACCGCTCCGGCGAAGGTTCCGGATTGCGACGGTTCGCCGCCCAATTTCGCGATGGTGGTATGGAGTTCCGATGCAAAATGCGCCCTTTGCGCAGCATAATCGTTAAACATGGTTCGGAGATTGGGCGAAGTCACTTTACTCGCCGCATCCCGGTAACCCTCCTCTCCGTCTTTGCAGATTTCCGCAAGACCGGTCAGGGTGGATTTCACTTCGTCAGTGCTGATTGCCATGAATATTCCTTTCGCAGGGTCGGATGCACGGGGCCGTCCGATTGGATCAGCCCCGCATCGCGAAAGGTGAGTTATTGTACTTTCGTGTTGGTACCGCTGGAGACGATGCTATTGGCGAGATTCACATCCGCCGGACCGGAAAAGGTGTGACTGAAGTTGTAGGTCCCGATGAGAACCGCGCCGCTGGGAAGACTCAAGCCGGAGACCGAAAGATTGCTGCTCGCGGGCAGGGCCTGTAGTAGATACGACGGGATGGTGAACGTTCCGGCGCTGGCAGGCTGCAGGCAGGTCACCGTAGTGGAGTTGTACTGACCGGAGGGAAGCGTGCCGACATTGGTCGCGGAGCTGGCCGACATCAGAACGTAGTCCGAGCTGGAGCCGCTGAAGGTGAAGGTCAGGTCTTTGGTGCGATCCAAAGCGCCGGACGTGGCACTCACAGCGGGACTTGTATTCAGGGGAACCGCCGATGCGGCCGGCACGTTGATGGACGCCGAAAACGCGCCGAGATCAGGTCCGCCGGGACCGGTAACAGTGAAGGTGCCGGGAGTCAGGAAGTTCAGCACAGTGGTGAAGCCCGGCAATTCGAGAGGACTGCTGCCGATATTCAAGGTGTAGAAGCCGGTGGTCGCATTCAACGGAACGGTTGCGGTGTTGCCGTTCCCCGAAACAGTGAGAGAAGCACCGGCGTTCAATTTCGGCACGGCGGCCAGGCCTTGCGCGCTCGGGACACAAGTCGAGGTATTCGCGCAATTGGAAACCACGCAGGAGCCGAAGGAGGAAATCCCCAGGAAATCCGCATTGTGCTCCGGCGAAACGCTGGGTCCGTTGAATTGGTAGAAGCGTCCGGCGGCATCGTCTTCGGTCAAGGTGAGACCGGCGACATTGAGCGAAAGCCGGGTAAGGACAAGCGATGCAACGCTCAACTTGCCGGAGACAGCCTGCGTGATTTGAGCCGGGGTGAGGCCGTAGGGATCGGAGCAGACACCGCCGTTGGCATCGATCGAGATTGATGCGAAATTACTGACAACGCCGTTGATGACTACGGACACGGGAACATAACATCCGGTGATTCCGCTGGGAATGGTGAAGTTAATCTGATCGAGCGCGACGAAGCCGGAGCGGCCCGCATACGACACGTTGGCCGTGGCATCCGTCAACCCGACATAGAGGTGGAAGTTGGAACCGCGCAGATCCTTCTGGGTGACACCGCCGCTAGACGTCTGATCGCCTCCGGGATTCGCGCCGAGACCGGTACCGTAGAGGATTTCGACATCCCCCGGCTTCGCGGTGTGCGTGAGGGTTGTTAACTGGTAATTCTGGGTAAAGTCCTGCGCATCGGCGGGGCCGGTGCCCGCGGCATTTTGAGTAAATGTGCCGAAGTTACTGGCGACGACGTTGATCGGTTCGCCCGGCGAAGGACTCGTAGCTCCGTTGAAGGTGACTGTCACGGTCCCGGTGCCAATGGGAGTTGCCGACGGCAGGACCGCGTTGACCTGATTGGCTGAAACGAAAAAGAGGAGAGCCGAGACGGGAGCCGCGCTCCCAATGGTAACCGACACGGAAGTGCCCCCCAGAGTGATCGGGAAAGCGGCTCCGCCCGGCGCGGTTGCCGCCGTGGCAGGCCCGATATTGGTACCGAAAATGGTGAAGAACGACCCTTGTGCGATACCTGAGCTGGGTAGACCGGCCGGCGTATAGGTGGCGGCAGGAAGCACCCCACCGACTGCGATGGAGGGGGTCTGCGCGAACGTGTGAAGCGCCGCCAGTCCGAGAACGGAACTAAGTAGTAGAAGCCTTTTCATTCAATCTCCTTCGAAAATTATATCGAGGTGCGCCGGGCCTAAGGTAAGTTGATGGGCGCGGTGGTCGTGATAATCCGGAATTCCGTGATCGCCTTCAGTTTCGATTGTGCGGTAAAGCTCACGATGTGCTGGTCCGCCGAAATAGTGATGGTATCTTTGCCGGCTGCAGCGAGCTTAAAGCCGTTTCCGGAATTCGGGCCGTTGTATACGGTGGCCGAGAGCCCCACTACCGGCACACCGCTTGCGAGAGTGGGGCCGCCCAGCATCAATCCGATCACCGATTCGTCGGTCGAGAAGCCGATCGCATTGGGCAAGAAAATCACGTTCTGATTAATCGGGTTGGCGTGCACATAGTACGAATTGACGACTGTACCGGCGGGGATCGTGGTTGGTACGAGCTGCGATCGCATGGTGTAGGTGCCGGGCACGGTCGCGTCTACGGCGAGCGGAGCGGTGAGCGTGACGTGCTGCTGCTCCAGAAAGATGAAAATGTACTCGTTACTGTGCAACTGGCCAGCGAGCAGGCTGGCGGGCGGCTGCGAAAGTAAACCCAGGTTCGGAGTCGTCAAGGTGATGAGGGTCGCGGAACCCGGGGCTGCGAGAGCGAGGAGCGCGAGTGTAAAGCTAAGGATCGATCGTTTCACGATGTCTTCTTTGATACCACCAAAGTGTAATGAATTCCAAGCCGTTCCAGGCAAAGAATTGTAGGAATAGCTATTTCATTTCCTATTCGTCAGGCTGAAGCGCGCCCATGCGATCTGGCTCTTGGCAACCTCTTTCAGGATGCTTAGGGTAGTCACCTTATCGGGAGGTGTGAGTTCTCCGGCAAGGAACTGGCGAAGCGCCTCGCTGCGCCGCAATTTACCGGAAGAAGTGCGCGGCAAGGTTCCCGGCTCCAGCATCTCGACATGCCAGGGTTCCATGGCGACGGTGGCGAGCAGGCGTGCCCGGATATCGGCGGCGACCTCTTCGTCCGCCCGTTCGGAGCGGGAATCTTTTTCGGCGAGGATGATCAGTTGCTCGCCTTGGCCTTCCACGGTCGTGCTCACCGCCACGCTGCAACCGAGGCGAATTCCGGCCAGTTCATACAGGGGATCTTCGAACTCCTGCGGCGCGTAATTGCGTCCGCGCAGGATGATCAAATCTTTGGCGCGCCCCGCGATGTAGAGATTGCCTTCGAAGAAGAAACCCAGATCGCCCGTGTTGAGCCAACCGTCGGCCCCGAGGATGTCGGCGGTCATTTCGGGATCGTTGAAATAGCCCTTGGTGATGGAAGGCCCGCTCACGAAGATGCGGCCCACGTAGGTTTCCGGAAGCGGCATGCCGTCGGGATCGCGGATTTCCAGATGCAATCCGGGCAGCGCTTTTCCCACGGACGGCAGCTTACGGCCCGGTCCGCGGGCGGCGCGGCCTTCGGTGGAGAGCAGATCGCGATCGAACTCGACGACGATCGGTTCGGAGCCGATTTTCGAGAACGTAACGCCGAGGCCAGCTTCCGCCAGCCCATAAACGGGGGTGAGCGCCTCTTTGCGAAAGCCCCAGCGGGCGAAGCGCTCGGCGAAACGGTTCATCGTGTCGGTATCGATGGGTTCAGCGCCGTTGAGAGCCAGCAGCCAGTTGGAAAGGTCCACGCCCTCCATGTCTTTGTCCTTGACCTTGTGCAGACAGAGGCCATATGCAAAATTGGGCGCGGTTGAAATAACGGCCTTGTAGCGGGAGAGGGCCTGCAGCCACATCGCCGGAAAACCGACAAACATCTCCGGACCCATGTAGGTGATGGTGGCCGGGTAGGAAAGCCCCAGATATAGGCAGCCCACGAGACCCATATCGTGGTAGAGCGGAAGCCAGGAGACGCAGCCGCGGTCGGCTTCGGTTCCATCGCGATAGACCGCGTCCAGCGTGTTGCCCATCATCTTCAGGTTTTCGATCAGCTTGACGTGGATCACCTGCACCGCTTTGGGCTTCAGCGTAGTGCCCGAAGAGAACTGCAGAAAGACGGGATCGTCTTCGCGCACTTCGATCTCTTTCCAATCGGAAGGTTTGGCCGGGGAAGTTTCGACGAGTTCCTTGGCGTCGAAAACTTTCGTGAGCGATTCCACGGTGGTGGCCCCGCCCAGAAGTTTCTTGATGCGGCTGTCCGTGATGAGGAAGCGCGCGCCCACGCGGTTCAACATTTCCCGGAGCCGGGCGAAGTATTCGTCCAGTTTGCCTAGCCGGAAAGGCGGATAGAGCGCGGTAGGAATGCCGCCCGCCAGTTGCGCGCCGAGGAACGCGTCGAAAAATTGGATGGAGGTGGGGAGAATGACGGCCACGCGATCCCCCGGTTTCACTCCATTGTTTTGCAGGGTGGCAGCCGCGGTTTTGATGCGCTTGAGGATATCGGAGTACGAAAAGAACGTCTCGGCAAAGGCCGGCGTGACAAAGCGAGCACCGCGCGTGGTGGCCGATTCCAGGGAAAGCAGCATGTCCAGGACAGTGCCGCTCTGCGTCTGAAATTTCATGCGCCAGCGCCCTTAGCCGCAATTCCGCTCTGGATCATGGCAACCAGGTCTTTGATGGAAGTGAGCGACTGCCACTGCTCCGGCTCAAAGGTGACGCCGAATTCACGCTCGACGCTGGAGATCAATACCACGGTCGCGAGCGAATCCAGGCGGAGCGCCTCCATGACCGGCGAATCGGGCTGGATCGACGCCAGTTGCTCCGGTGTCAAATTGAGCTGCTCTTCGGCGATTTCTTTCAATTTCAGCAGAATTTCGGTTTGCGACATTTGCGTCGATGGCAATTCGGTCATAAGAACCTCTTAGGAAACAGGAGTCAGCGAAACGCCGGTGTGCGCGGCGCTTTCAGGGATGACGAACGGTTTGTCCTCGCGGTAGAGCTGGTCGATAAACTTCGCGTATTTTCGTTCCAGAACACCGCGGCGTACCTTTTGGGTCGGGGTTACTAATTCGATGTCGAGGAGCGCTTCTTCTTTGAGGAAACAGAACCGCTTGGTCTGCTCGAAACGGGAGAACTCGGCCTGGAGCGAATCGATCGTTTCCCGATAAAGATCGAGAACGGTAGGCGACAAGAGTAAAGCATCGTGTGAAACGTCCAGTATGCCGCGCTCGGCGGCCCGCTGCAAGAGTCCGACCATATTCGGTACCAGGATCAGCGCAGTATAATTTCTTCCTTCGCCGATGACGAAGGCGTGCTCGATCAGACTGGAGCCTTTCAGGGCCTGCTCAATGGGCGCGTAATAAATGTTTTTTCCATTGGAAAGCAGCAGCATTTCCTTGCGCCGCCCGGTGATGACCAGGAAGGAATGGCCTTCGATGCGGCCCAGATCTCCGGTGACGAACCAGCCGTCGCGAAAGACTTTGGCGGTCGCTTCGGGATCGCGATAGTACCCCTTCATGACGTTGGGACCGCGCACCAGGATTTCGCCCTCGTCATCGACGCGGATTTCCACGCCTTCGATGGGCTGGCCCACGCTGCCCACCCGCTCCGCGCCATATTGGTTGAAGGTGATTACGGGAGAGGTTTCCGTCAATCCGTAACCCTGCAGGACGACGAAGCCGAGAGCGCGGAAGTAGCGTTCCAGCTCCGGGTTCAGCCAAGCGCCGCCGCAGACGAAGATTTCGATATTCCCCATCTGCGCGTGCACTTTCTGGAACATCAGCCGTTCGGCGAGCGGGTAGAGGGCGGATTTGAGGCTTCTTTTGCCGTCGATGCGGTCATAACCGACGCTCAACAAAAACTTCGAAATACGCTGCCGGTGGGCGGGCATCTGGGCGATCTTGGATTCGATCGCGTCCTTCATCTTCTCGAGGATGCGAGGCACCGCGCCCATGATGGTGGGGTGATAGGCGGCGAGCAGATCGCGGAGCGCGTGCGGATCGCCGTAAGCGATGGGGATGCCGCGCAGGAAGTAGCCGTAACAAAGAATCCGTTCGAGCACATGCGAAAGCGGCAGGACCGAAAGCGCGGTGGCGGTGGAGCGCTCCGGGAGTTTTTTTAAGCTGCTGTAGATATTCGACAGGAGATTGGCATGCGAAAGCATGACGCCTTTGGGCGTGCCGGTGGTGCCCGAGGTGTAAACGATCGTGACGACCTCGTCCGGGTCTTCGGCGAGCACTTTTTCGCGGAACGCCTCGCGTTCGGTGCGGTCGAGCGGGGGGACGCCGGCGATGACAGAGTCGAGCGACACGGCGGCTTCTTTATCCAGCGCGACGATTTGGTCCAGGGCGGGTAAACGGTCGCGAACACTCCGCACGCGCTCCATCTGCTCCGCGCCGCAGAAGATGATTCGCGCTCCGGCGTGGGTCATGACCTGCTCCATCTGGTGGGCGTTCAGAGTGGGGTAGATCGGAACCAGAACCAGTTGGGCGAGGTGCGCCGCGAAATCGACGACATGCCATTCGGGGCGATTCTCGCTATAGAGAGCGATCCGGTCTCCGGTTTGCAAACCGGATGCGGAAAGCCATTTGGCGAGGCGGAGAACGGCGTCTTCGAAAGCGGTTGTCGAGTACTTGCGCGTCCGGTCGCCGTTTTTCCAGACCAGCAGCCGGTCCAGGCGATACTCTTCGACATTCCAGAAGAAGAGCGCTCCCAGGGTACGGACCGCGTTCTTATGCATCGGCGGACGCTCCGTCGCTATAGGCTCGCGCGGCGATTGCGGCTACCTGACCGCCGAAGGTGGAAGAGAAGAAAAGTCCGCGGGCTGGGCTGCTGTCCAAACGGATGGGCCGATTGCGGACGAAATTTAAGCGCGTGCAAGGGTCCGGCTCAGTTAGACCGTGCACCGGGGGGACAAGCCGCTCGCGCGCGCACAATAAGCCAAGGCCGAGCTCGACGGCGGCAGTCGCGCCGCCCAGGTACCCCGTGCTTCCTTTGAGTGCCGTCACGGGAACTCCGCCCGGTAGAAATTGCGCGAGCGCAACCGATTCGTCGCGATCGTCAACGTGGGTGCCGAGACCGCGGGCGATCACGAAATCCGGCTGAATCGGATCGGCTGCGTGCGCGGCGGCATCGCATAAATCCGCGGATGCGGCCGTGAATCCGGGCGAATCCGCCGTTTGCGACGACATTCCCACTCCGTCGATTTCGCCGAGAGTGGCGACCTGGCGCGTCACGGCGCTCTCCGCCCGCTCGAGGATCAGGCAACCGGCCCCTTCCCCCAC
>JAVHMZ010549216.1:0-13091 GCA_034782995.1 Amazona versicolor
CTCGACGTTGACCTTTTTGGCATCGAGCGACTTAACTACATCCTGGTAATTCGCGGGAAGAAGGGTGCGCAGAGTGGCGTTTTCGTTGACAAAGTCGGCGTGGGCTTCCGTTCCGGTGATGACAACATTCTTAACGTTGTTCTTTTCGACTTCGTCCATGAACTGGGTATAGCTGATCGGGCGTTCCGGTTTGGATTTGCTGCCACGGACCACGGTCCAAAGCAGGACGGCCAGAAAAATCAGCACGGCCCAGAAGATGATGGTTTTAACGTTAGAGTTCAATCTGTCTCCGCTCGAAAGGGCTGCCTGAAGAAAACAACCTTCTCAACCTATATAGACGTGGGATACCCGATATCTGATTCCAGTTTCGCTTCGGGAACTCCGTCGTCGGAATCTCGCTCACGTATTGCTATGGAATAAACACTCGCGGACGTGGCGGCAAATTCGGCGGCAACCCCGAAACGTCGCGACCAGAGAATTTTCTCTCCGGACGTAAGAACCGGCCAAGCAAGCCGTTCCCACACGGGAATCCTGGCGATTTGAAAAAGATCCGCAATCTTGGTTCGATTGCGACCACTTGGTGCATACGCATCGCCGGGTCTCCACAAGCGCAGAACGAGCGGGCCTGGAACGCTCTCCGCACCGAGGCGATTCACAGCCTCATTATAGCCCCAATCGGCGGTTTCCGTCAGGAACTGTACGATCGTGCCCGAAGGGTCGAATCGGTACTCGCCAGGAACCGCAACCGGGATGGAAAATATCGCGGCTTTGAAACTTGGAACTGGTGGCGAGGCGACTGATTTCACGCTAATTCGGAGCTGGTCGAACGAGCGGACGCAGTCCACACCGGGTATCTGCACGCGCCCGCTTCCTTCATCCAGCCCGAGCAGGAAGCGAATTCTCTCAATGTGGTGGAATTCGATGCCGCGGGAATCGCCCCGAAGCATTTCGATACCGCGACGGATCAGCCGCCGGGAAATCGCTACAGGCAGGCGGCGCAAGGAGTTACACTCAAGCACCAATGCAGGCCCGACTGCTGGGCGAAGATGCGCGGACGCCAATCGGTCCATCTCCGCTTCCCAGTATTCTTCTTCCGCACGTGCGCATTCGGCAACCTGCGCCAGCGCGGTTTCGATCGCCGGATTCCAATCGCGCCGGAGCGCCGGAAGCAGCTCCAGTCGGATCCGGTTGCGCCGCAAACGGAGGTTTCGATTCGAGCTGTCTTCGCGCCAAACTTGGCCGCGTTCGCGGAGGTAATCTCGCGTGTCTTCGCGCGACACGTCGCATAACGGGCGAACCCTTCGCTCTGCGGCAATCGGTCGCATCGCGGCTAGTCCGCGCGTAGAAGTCCCGCGCAGCACGCGAAACAGCACGGTTTCGGCCTGATCGGACCGAGTGTGGCCAAGAGCGACGCAATCCAGGGCGAACTCGGGATCGGAAAGGCATCGCCGGAAAAAACGCAGCCTGAGCCGGCGGGCTTCTTGTTCGACGTTGCCATGGTCAGGGACGGGAAGTACGGCGGAATGGCAGCGAAGTCGCCATCTGCCGGCCAACTCCGAAACCCATGCTGCATCCGTTTCGGATTCTGCGCCGCGCAAACAGTGGTTCACGTGCAAGACCGTCAACTTCCAAGTCTGCTCCGGCGCGAGCGCTCGCAAAACTTCGAGCAATGCGACCGAATCCGCGCCGCCCGACACGGCCACGCCTACCCGGGAGCCCGGCGGCAGCATGTCCCAATGCCGGATGGTTGCGAGCACGCGGGATTCGAACTCGGCCGAGGTCAGAATCGATCTCCTGCAACATATTTTCCGCCACCGTATCTTATGAACAGAGGACCGAGATGGAAAAAGCAACGTTTGCGGCTGGGTGTTTCTGGGGAGTGGAGTCGGCTTTTCGGGCAATACCCGGCGTGAGTCGTACCCGTGTGGGCTATATCGGAGGGCACACGAGCAGTCCGACTTATAAAGATGTCTGTACCGATCGCACCGGTCATGCGGAGGCGGTGGAAGTCGAGTTTGATCCTGCGCGTGTTTCGTACCGGGATTTGCTTCGGGTGTTTTGGGAGAATCACGATCCGACCACGTTGAACCGGCAAGGACCGGATTGGGGATCGCAATATCGTTCGGGCATATTTGTTCACGGGCGGGAACAGGAAAACGAAGCGCGAGCCTCTGTTGCGGAAGCGCAGAAATCTCACAAGCGGCCCATCGTGACCGAAATCGTAACCGCGCCGGAGTTTTTTGAAGCGGAAGACTACCATCAGCAGTACTTGGAAAAGCGCGGCCGCTCGCATTGTCACATTGGCTAGCGCGCGCAGAACGAAAGAAGCGGGCCTAAGGCTGTTTAGCCAGCGGCCCGCTCGTTTTTGATTTACCCCGCTAGGCTTAGTGGCCTTGCAGAAGGGTCAAGAGCGCCTGCGGCGCCGAGTTGGCTTGCGATAAAGCGGCCACGCCAGCCTGCAGAAGAATCTGCGCTTTCGTCAGGTTCGCGGAAGCTTGCGCCAGGTTGGCGTCGCGGATTTGCGATTCCGCGGCGGTCTCGTTGGTCAACTGCGACTGCGCGAGGTTTGCGGCGTAAGTGAACTGATTTTCGCCACGTCCCACCACCGCCTGAGCGTTGCCGAGAGCGGCGACGGCATTGGAGATGGCCGTTACCGCAGCCTGCGCGCTGCTCTGGTTGCTGATGTCCTGGTTGCCGCCCGCGCCAACAACCTGCGAACCCGCGTTCAGGCCTTGAGACTGGACGCCTGAGGTGTTAGCCGCGGTGACGCCGCCCGTTCCGGTGAGTGTCGTACCAACCGAGACCTGGAAGGTCGCGCTGGCGCTCAGGAAGTTGATCTTCTCGGTTCCGGACGAATCGTCTTTCACCGCGACGATGCTCTGGAGCGTCGCGTCGTTGGTTTTCTGCAGTGCTTGGTTGATGGTGGCGACCGCCTGATCGATCGTCCCCGCGTTTTGCACGCCGGTAAGGGCGTTATTGCCGAGAGTGATAGTGAGAGGCGAAGCGTTGCCGTTCGGCCCCGTCGCATTGATCGTGAGCGACTGCGTGTCGCTTCCATACGCGATTCCGCTGAACCCTAGCGGAGAAGCGCTAGTAACGCCGCCCGACACGGTCCCGATCTGATTGGCGCCGCTCGCATCAATCGTGGTGTTGGACGCAGCCGAAGCGATGTTGCCCGTAAAGCTCGCGCCTGCAGTCCCGAAGCCGACGTTCACGCCGGTCGTGATCGTCTGGAACTGCGTGCCGTTGCTGGAGCTGAACGTGATCACGTTCCCGACTTGCGACGCGACAAGTCCCGCCGCGGTCAGGTTTGAGTTCAGGTTGATTGCTGCGTTTAGTGCCGCGACCAGGTCGGTGCTTGTTCGACCGGATGTACCGGCGACGGCGTTACCGCCGGCGAGATCCACGGAGATGCTGTTTCCGCTAGACGCGCCGCCGTTGAACGAGAACTGGAACGAGGCCGTGCCGGTCTTCGTCACCGTGTCGGCGTAGGCCGCGCCCGCGGTGAGGGAGGTGTAGGTGACTGCGCCGCTCGTGCCGGCTATTGCGGAGCCGAGACCCAGCGTGTTGGCCGTGTCGCCAGAAGCGGTAACAGTGAATTTCTGTCCGGAGGCGCTGGTGAAGACGAGCGCGGATCCGGCCGTTCCACCGGTAACGGTAATCCCCGCTTGTTTCAACGCGCCATTTGCCGCCACTTGCGCGACCAAGTCGGAGATAGCGCCGCCGGTGGTGGCATCCGTCGAAGGCAACTGGATGTTGACCGGCGAAGCCAGGCCTGCGCCTTGGAATTGAACGGTCACGCTGTTGGAGAACGCCGTCGCGGCCGAAGCGGAAGCCGCGGAGCCGGTCACGGTCGTAGTCATGGCCGCGCCCGTCGTTCCCGAGGAAATGTTTCCGAGCAGGGCGTTAGAGGTCCTGTCGCCGGCTTGCACTTGGAACGCCGTGTTGCTGGAGTTGAAGGCAAGGTGCTGGCCGCCGTTGGCGTCCGTTACCACAGTCGCAGCGATATTGGCGTTCTTGAACGCCGTTCCGGCCTGCGTTCCGGCCGTGCCGGCTGCCTGAATCGCGGCATTCACCGCGTTGACGAGAGTGGTCGTATCGGTAACGCCGTTGAGGTTCACCGACAAAGCGATTTTATTGGAATCGGAGAAACCAGGGCCGGACAGGAGGAAATTCGTATAACCGCTGCTTGCTTCCGACGCGCGATTGGTTGAATCCGAGATGATGTTCGAAACGCTGGTGGCTTGGCCGCTGCTGAGGTCTACGGCAGTGTTGCCTTCAACTTGAACGCCTTGCAAACCGAGGCTCTTCGTATCCACGGCGGATTTGCTGAGATCGAGCGAAACCGATCCGTTTGCCGTGGCGGTAACGCTGCCTTGCGCGCGGCCTCCGCCGATAAACACCGACAGGTTGGTGGCGAATGAACCACCCGCGTCAAGGCCGATGCTCTGGGCTTGACGATTAATTTCCTGAAGAACGCTCTGGAACTCCGCGTTCAAAGTGATACGGCCCGCGTCGCCACTAGCAAACGTGCCGGACGCCGACTCGGTTGCCAAAGTGCGGGCCCGATCGAGCAGCTGCGAAATGTTGTTCAGACCGCCGTCGATGGTCTGCAATTGACCCTGACCGTCGTTGGCGTTACGGATACCCTGCGTCAGAACGGCTTCGTCAGAACGATAACCGTTGGCGATTGCCAATCCGGCGGCATCCACTCCGCTAGACGTGAGGCGCAGGCCGGAACTGACCTGTGCAATGGCGTTGTTTTGAAAGTTGCTCGACTGGTCCAGGTTGTTCTGGGCTACCAGCGAGGCGATATTGGTATTGATCGAAAACACGATTCACTCCATGAAATAGGCGATTGCCGGAATTCGTTTCCGGCCCGGTTTAATCCCGGATAGAGCCTTATCGGAGCGGGGCCAATTCTTTTCGAGAGATTTTTGCGCGCGTTTCTGCTGTTGCTTCGGGGCCGGTTCGCTCCGCTGAGCTTACTTGAAGTTCTGAAGCATGTCATGAAGGACGTGTTCGGGCATGGCCTGCGCGGCAAAAGCGTTTTGGCGCATGGTGGCGGCAAGCTCGCTACGCAGAACGGGAACGGAACGCGGCGCACGGATTCCAATTTTGACTTGATTCCCCGACACGTCAAGAATCTCGATTTCGATATTTTCCCCGATAAGCAAGGATTCGGCTATACGCCGGCTAAGCACCAACATGGGGATCAGTTCCCGGCGGCAGGAATCAGTGGATACGCGTGCGAATATCGCCCGTCGGCGCGAACCGCTTGCACACCCCGGAGCACATCGGGGCGAATGGCAATGGGCGCGAGCATGTTGGCGGTAGGAGCGCTCTGGCCGCTAGCGGAAACGACGAAATATAAGGAGAGCGCGGCATGCGGTCGTGAGGCTCCATGGGACGGAACGGGAGGAAAAAGCACTTCCCGATCGCACGCCGCCATGGCGAAACGATAGTTGCGATCAATCAACTCCGCTGGCAGCAATGGAAAGCGCGGATGCGGGGGATGCAGGCTTTGGAGATATAGAAGTGGCGCCAGTCCCTGAGGATGGACTAAACAGAAGCGCTGATGCTCTTTAAATCCGGGCAGACCGCAAGGAAACAAAACGACATCGTCTGGGGATAACCGGCGGCCGCCAGCCCGATCGGTCTCGATCTCTTCCATTTGTTTTGGCGCCCTGTTGACCGAGTGACCTCCAACGGGTAATTTCTCACCAATTTTCGCTAGGAACTCTAACCCTTGCCGCCTTTAATTAGCTTCTCTAGAAAAGTTAAAGCGCGCGGATCATGCGACTGGCCCAGCCAGAAAATCGCCTGTTTGCGAACTTCCGGGCTCCCATTAGTCGAAGCAACCTTGATAAGCAAGGGAATGCCCTGGTCGGGCGGGAGCTGCTGTAGGCCAAAAACAGCTTTCTTTTTCACTTCGATATCAGGATCTTCGGTGACAGCGCCGGTCAGCGTGGCCGCAGCAAGCTTTCCCGCTTTTTGCGCGATCCAAAAAATCGCCTGAGCGCGGACGCGCGGTTCGGGAGCGTAATGCGCGAAATGAATGAGCGCGTTTTCAGCTTCCGGATCTTTCGAGATCGACAGGTCGAACATTGCTTTTTCGCGAATATCGACGTTCCCGTCGTGTTCGGCAGCATCGCGAACGGCGACGTAGCCGCGATGCCCGCGAGCGCTCGCCAGCCAAAACAAAGCGTGCTCGCGCACGGATTCCGGGTGCGGCGGCTTGGCCAAGCCCTCCAAGGCGACATCGGCCCCTTCCGAGGCATGGAGCGCAATCGCGGACATCGCGGCTTGGGGATTTGGATTATCTCCGTCGCGATCGGCGCTCGCATACGGGAGCAGAAACGCTATGCTGCCGTCCGCCGAGACGCCGCTGATGGATACGAAGCGCAGCCCGCCTGCGTCTATCGGGCAGTCAACGGGCACTGTGCGAATACGGCCGACACGACGGTTTTCAACCCGGAACAACACCAGAAAAGATTCCGAACCCTCCAGATGAACTTTGCCGTTCCGTTTCGCGCCGTAGGTATAGCCGTGGCCATTGTCTTCCAAATTCTGGACGCCATTCCCCCAGCAGTCGTTCTCCGCCATTTGGCGTGTCTTCACGGAGTAGGCCCCCCATAACGGCCCTTGCTCTCCGCGAGCAAAGTCGCGCAGAAACTCTGCACCATCTCCTTTGACTGTCCGCGATTCGGTTTGGGCGTGATCGACATTGAGAGTCTGCGCCGCAAATGGCGAGGCGGACGCGAAGGCAAGAAACGTAAGGAAAAGCCGTCTCATTTCACGATCTCCAGGAGGTAATCGGTAACTTCTTTGGAGTGCATCAAGCTGAGTTGTTGAACCATCTCGCGCCTCAAGTTTGGATTCTTCTCGGCCCGGGCCAACTCGATCAACGCGTGGGAATTTTCGGATAGGAACATGGCGTGGATCAGTTCGCGTTTCACCGCCGTGTCCGATTCATTGCGGTACAGCGCCTCCAAAGGCGCGCCGACATGATTTCCGCCCGTCAATGCTAGTGTTTGTATCGCTTTCTTACGAACGCTCGGGTCCTTTTCCGTCTTCGCAATTTCCAGGAGATGGGCGGTATCCCCATTGAGGAGCATGGAATGCACAATGCGCTCACGGATCGCGGGCGAAGGCTCCTTCTGGTACAGCGCCCAGAGTTCCTCCTTCGCGCCGGTCTGAGCCAATGTTTGAATAGCAATCTCACGCAGTGAGACGTTGCCTTCTCCTTTCGCCGCTTCCAAGAGTTCCGTTTTGGAATGAGACAGGAGATAGCTTCGCAAGATCGCCTTCTTGACTTCTAAATCGGACGTGCCCGCGTAGATTTGCCCCAGTTCGCCAGTGGCTTTGCGATCACCGAGCATGGCCAAATAACGAATCGCTTTGATTTGAAGATCGGGGTCGGTCTTCCCACGAGCGACGTCAAGCAGAAGTTCGTGCGCCTCGGGGGAACTTGACTGCGAAAGGACGAATAGTGCTCGATCGCGAACGCCCGGCGACTGTGCGCCGTGAAGTACGTTTCTGAGAATGGGAACGGCGCGGCCGGGGTCGGATTGCATGATTCCGTTCAAGGCAATCAGTTTTAAATCGTCGTTTTCCGCTCCGCTATCGGCAGGTTTGCCTTCGCCCGAATGGATCTCGGCCTGAAGCGAGCCGGCGTCGGTAAGCCAGAGGCTTTTCGGGTAGTCGCGGCGCAGGGCGGCAAGGGTTGCCAGCGCCTCCGTGCGGTGACCGGAGCGAGCTTCGGCGTACGCCTTCCAGTAGGTTGCGCCATCGGCGTGCGCGCCTTTGTGCGAGATGACGCTGTCGAAGTTACGAATGGCCGAATCGTATTGATGATGGTCCAGATCGCGGGTGCCCGCCTCGTAGTGAGAGTCGTGACGATCGAAGACGCCGGATGCGTCCACGGATTGCGCAATGAGTGCTGCTTGAGAGTTCAGCTCCGCGAGAGATCTTTCAAGCTCCGCCGAGTCGATGTGGATTTCGGGCGTGCGTAGTTGCAACTCTTGCAGTTGCCTCTCGACTTCGGGGAAATCCGTTTGCTGCCCGAGCAAATTGGCGGCAGTCGCGGCGAGCGCGAAAAATAAGAATCGATTCATAAATTCATTCCTTTTTGGCGAGTATTGGCACCCGCAACGGCAACTTTAAACAAAAGATTTCGGCGTTGAATCTGGGCGCGCAAATCTTCGAGGTCGGCGCGCGATGCTCCCGCGGGCGTGTGTGAAACCTCCACCAAAACGCGTTCCAGATCGTCCAGCACAACGGCTCCTGCTGGGTCGCGGCGGCCCTGAGCGAATTGACGGAGAAGCCGGTTGTCCCTCAAAAGATCCTGCGCTTGTGCTCGCTGATCGGCTAGATTCAGCGGTGTTGGGGAGTCTTCCGCAATTTCGGCCAGCACAGCCTGAGAGCGAAGGAGGTGATCTCCCAGCGTGATCAGGAACACGCGCTCGCGCGCTTCGGCGGAAAAAGCCGTCGCGGGCGGATTTGAGGGATGCGGACGCAGAAGAAACGCCAGAAGAAGTATTCCGGCCAGAGCGGGAATCAGCGCCCACATCCAGCGTCGGGGAGTTCTCGCAGGTCTTTCTAAAGCTTGCCGCGCGTCCGGCGCGATGCGGGCCCAGATTTTCGTTTCAAAGGCCGCCGACGGTTCAGGTACCGAGGCCGCGCGCGTTTCATCCAAGAACCGGGCGAGATCGTGGTAAGCCGTCCGGCACGTCGCGCATCCGGCCAAGTGGTCTCGACCGTCGCCCGGATGCTCCCCGTAATAAATCTCGATGAGCTGCCGCTCGGAAAGATGCCGGGCGATCATGAACGCAAATCCTCCAGGTTTCGGGAAGGATCGGTGCCTGCCGGCGAGCCGGCGCGAAACGTGGGGGCTAGCGCCCGCCGCAGCTTCGCCACTGCGCGAAAAATGCTGTGCTTGGCCGCATTCGGACGGATTCCGAGAGCGCCGGAGATTTCGGCGATACTTGCGCCTTCGTAATGCCGCAGCAAAAACGCGGCCCTTTCCTGTCTGCTCAGCCGCTGCATTGCCGGGACAAGATGACGTTGAATTTCTCCCGCCATGCTCAGAGTTTCCGGTGAGGGGGTATCGGCGGGAAGCGTTTCCCAAGGTTCGCGCGCGGTTCCGCCCGAATCTGCGGGAGTCGGCAAAACGTGACGGCGAGTGCGTACCCGTCGGGCACGCAGAAAATCGACGGAGCAGTTGGAAGCAATACGGAACAGCCAGGTGGAGAAGCTTGCGCGTCCGTCGAATCGGTTGATCTGCCGCGCGGCGCGCAGAAAGGTTTCTTGCACAAGATCCTCGGCGTCGTGAGTGTTAGCAGTCATGCGAAAAGTGAGACGGAATACGGCCCGGGCGTGACGTTCCACCAAAATCCGAAACGCGTCCGCGTCGCCGGCCGAAGCGCGCGCGATCAGAGCCGCGTCGGAATCGGCGCCCGTTTCCGCGATATCCATCAAACTGTCCAATTAGACTGAAATCGTTCGTTGGCGGTTAGGAGAATCTTCGATGGGAAGCGCAAGCGCGGCGGAGCACAGGAGATTGGCAGCGGCTCGCGGGCCGATACGAGTTGCGCTCGTAACCGTAAGCGACTCCCGCAAGCCGGAAACGGATGAGAATCGCATTTACCTGGAAGAGGCGGTCACGAATGCCGGTCATCACGTGTCCGCGTATCGCCTGATTCCCGATGAACCGGAGGCGGTGGAAGCAACTCTGGAAGAACTGGCCCGCACCGAGGCCGATGTTCTGCTTTGGAATGGCGGCACGGGCATTTCCCGGCGTGACCGTACCTTTGACGCTCTCTCCGGCAAACTGGAAAAGGTTCTTCCCGGTTTTGGAGAGATTTTCCGCATGTTGAGCTACAGTCAGGTGGGAGCCGCCGCTATGTTGTCGCGCGCCGTTGCGGGAACATTTAGGGGGAAGATCGTGATCTCGACTCCTGGTTCCCCCGCAGCCGTGCGGCTCGCTTGGGAAAAACTCATTGCACCCGAAATCGAGCACCTGGTATGGGAAATCGGAAGATGAGGGAGCTTACGCGGCGGCTTTATCGATCAGGGCCGCAAGGAGAAAGTCGCTTTCAGTCAAACCATTGACTTTGTGGGTCCAGATCGTGACGCGGACCTTGCCCCAAGCGAGCGCGATATCGGGGTGATGGCCTTGCTGTTCGGCGATACCTCCGATCCGGTTTACAAAGGCGAGCGCGGTAACGAAATCTTGGAAGTCCCATTCCCGCGCTAAATGATGATTTTCAACTACGCGCCACGCGGGTATTTCGGTGGCAAGACGCGCCGCTTCTGCAGCGTCAAGCGCCACGAAGGCGTCGCGGCAGGAGGCACAGGCAGATTCATTGAGGGTCAAAAATTGAACCTTCCGGTCCATTGTAGCCAAAAGGAAACTCGTCGATAGTAGGGTGTATGGACAGGAGCACTGAGAACGTTCAACAAGCAATCAGCGGAGAACAGGGAGGAAACAGCAACTTCGGACGCTTCGCCGGAGTGCGCGCCGCGGGAACGCATTCCAACGGTGAATTTACCGGAAGTTCCAGCTCTGGAAACGCGAGCTCCGGAAATTCGAAGGACGCAGGCGAAGACGAGCGGAGACGGCGGAAGCGATTTGAAATCACCTGCGAGCTCCGCTATCGCGTGCTGGATTCACGCCGGCATTTGCCGCAGCAAAGCGGCAAAACGATCAACATGAGCAGCAAGGGCGTTTTATTCGAGTCGCCATTTGAGTTGCCTGTCGGAAAACGCGTCGAGCTGATGATCGCCTGGCCCGCGATGTTGAACGAGAAATGCCGCCTGAAAATGGTGGCCGTAGGCCGTATCGTTCGGGTCGAGAATGGCCGGGTTGCGGCGCTGATTCAAAAGCACGAGTTCCGGACGCAGGGAGCTGCGCCGAACTAAGACGATTTCGTCGTCCGCTTCTTGACTGCGACGGACTTTTTCGCCGCGGCTGTCTTGTTGGACGCCTTCTTCGCGCCGGCATTTTTCGCCTCCCCTGCCGAGCGCTTCGCGCCGGGTTTGCCGGGCTTGTCAGGGATGTCGACGCCGGATCGCCTTGCCTCGGAAAGCCCGATCGCGATTGCCTGTTTGCGGTTCTCCGAAGCGCCGGAACCCTTCTTCATCTTGTCCATCTGCTCACGCACGAATTCGCCGGCCTGAGTGGTTGCAGCTTTGCCTTGCTTTTTGTCTTCGGCCGCGCGGCGTAAGGTTTGTTTTGTTGGCATAAACGCCGGGCAGCAATTCTGCATCCAGTCAACGCATCAACGTGTTAGGGGGTCTTGCTCTTCCGGTGGGGTCGCATGCATGAGGTTGCCAAGCGTCGGGAATTGTTCTTGGACGCGCAGCTTCATCTCCCATGCGATCTCGCGATAACTCCAGTGACCCTTGACGCCGCTGCGTGTCCTCGCGATATACTCCGCTTCTGCGAAATCCATCTTGAACAGGAATCGCGAGCGCGCGCCGAAAGGTAAAAGGTAGTGCGCGCCGGGGCTGGGTAGCTGCGGCATCAGCGCCAGGGTGTCATCCATGGTGGATTGATAAAGCGAACCAGCTCCGCTTTCTCCAATCTCGGGTGGCGTCTCATACCCGTGCTTGCCCGAAAAAACCTGTCGTAACTGCACGCATCGCCGATGACGGTGCATATCGCGGTATGCGCCCACGTCGATCAGCATGTCAAAGCAAAACCGCGCGTCGCGGAACCCGCGTGGCAACTCGTCCCGTTTCGAGCGGGTGCGTAGGGCAACGTCGGCGACTTCGGCCCGCTGTGCGTCGCTCCATTCGCGAACTGTCTCGTAGAGCGCCCGGAACGAACAATCGGTGACTGGATAAAGCAAGGAAGCGGCAAGTTCCGATGCTGCGTGATCGGGGCATCACCGCGACGATGAAGGAATGCAAAACGGCCAACGTCCCCGCCCAAATGACGACATTCCAGCCTGACGCCATCGTCGTCACCACCGCTATCACCCCTCCAGATGAGGAGATCAAGGTCTACCGAGGCACGCCGCTGCTCACCGGTGTTGACGCCGAGGAACTCGCAGACCAGATCGCTAGCGACCTCAAAGCCTGACAGGTCACTAGCTGTCATTGCTGCAGGTGGAATAGGCAAAACGTCTCATTGCCCGTCGCCTACCTCATGGGCGTAAATACACATAAGTGCGTAACTAACTTGGTTAGTCCCCCGAACTGTCGGGCAGAACCGAACGTATGAGCCGACCACCTCACCCCGATCAGACGCGCAAAGGTGTCCGGGTCCGCTGGCCGTGTCGAAGGACACAAGTCACCGGTCGAAGCCCGATGGGAAAGTAAAACAATGCCTACACCCCGTCTTATCGTGGCCGACGTGACGGCCACCAGCCAGAATGACCTTTACGCCCAGGTCAATGATCGTCTCACCGCTGACAACATGGTGAAATCCACATTCCTTAACGCGGTGAGTGCACGAGAGAAGAAATTCCCCACCGGGCTTGACTTCGGCTACGTGTCCATCGCTATTCCGCACATCGATCCCGAACACGTCATCTCCCCGGGGCTACTGGTATGCCGCAATAGTGCATCGACAACCTTCCACGCCATGGACGATCCCGAGCGCAACCTCGACGTCCAGCTCAGCATCTGGCCCCTAGTCACTGACCCCGGCAATCAAATCGACATGATCGAAGCTGTCATCACAATCATCCAAGACGAGTCGTAGTACCGCATTCTGCTGCACTGCAGCCACGCGGAGGTCGCGAATACACTCCCGGACGTCCTCGCAACGGTAGAAGACTGACGGTGTTGTGTCAGGGCGAACACCGAGATCACCGGATCTAACTACCGAGGGACATAACGACTGCAATCCCGCAGATGGGGTAGGGGACGCGAATGCTATTCCCCAGACACACTATGGTGGAACCATGACTGCAAAGCTCATCCTGCTCCGCCATGGCGAGAGCGAATGGAACTCCAAGAACCTCTTCACCGGCTGGGTGGACGTCGATCTCAACGAGAAGGGCGAGGGCGAGGCTCGTCACGCCGCCGACCTGCTCAAGCAGGAAAACCTCCTGCCCGATATCGTCCACACCTCGCTGCTA